>QFDD01002282.1:0-21495 GCA_006871305.1 Vachellia collinsii | reverse complement strand
TGGATGATTGATGAGCAACAGTTTGTCCAAAGAACCAGACAGGGTAGGGCCAGATTTCCAAAATGAGAAATCCAGTAAAAGGTGAGATTGTTGTAGATGAGCATTATCTGAAGCGTGTGAAAGCGGATGAAAGAATTAAAGCTTGAGTGAACAATGGTTACGGTGGTGGCAGAAAGCAGAGGGGGAAAAGGTGGGAGCTTTGTGTGGGTGGATGTTGAGTCATGGCGTCTTGGGTACACTGATAATGAAGGACCCATTTCACTCCAATGAACTGTGATGATAATGAAGAAGGCCTGTCCCAAAATTATAAAGGAGATCCAAAACGTTGTTAAGTGAAGACCTTCAATGTAAAAATATCACACAAGACAACCAAAAATTAAAAGAGTATTCTTTGGGTAACTGCTGGCAAAAAAAAAAATTCTTTGGGTAACTAAAAATGGCACCCCATGTATGACCGCAATTGGAATTCAGAGCGTAAAATGGCGGGGAAGGTTGGTTATGATTTCGTAAACGCCTTTAAATAATACACAATTGGCCACTTCATCATATGCCGTAAGTTACCAGTAAACTTGTGAATGCTCTTGCTCATAACCATTGCACGTAGTCTTGTTTGGCGTGTGATTTGCTACAAAGTAAAAGGTGGAAGGCGAGGCATGAACGAGCCACGACGCGTGGTCGTTATTTGATGCCCACAGCTCTGCCTTTTCGTTTCTAATCTATGATTCGTCCATGCATGCAATCCGTCTCATTCGTTGTTTCCCCGAAACTCCCATGAAAGTTCCCATTAAACACCTTCCCATGCTCCTCACTTCACTCTGATAGGTTCCCTGAATCATCCAGATTTGATTCTACCTATATCTGAATTTTTTTTAAAATTAGCACCTTTTTATTAAAAAAAAAAATTATTATTATTTAAAAATATGATATTTAAAAGATTACTTTTATTTTAGATTTTATATCCATTTAAATAATTTTTTTCCATGAAAATTAAAAAAAAAAATCAGATCTAATGGTTGTGGGATAGACTCCCCAACTGGTTCCCATTAATTGGCTCTCAAACTCTAATTCCTGAACACGCGAAGATTCTTTTTTTTACTTCACATAATAAAATGCATTGTGAAGTGATTGGATCGGATGTGGTTTTCTTTTTTAAAAAAAAAAAAGGAAAAAATGGAAGAATGGTGTGTGTAGATGAGTAGGGTAGCCAAGCCCCCCCATGTGCCGCTCCTTTCTATTCATTCATAAATGCCAACCCTTAAATATTTTGCCTTGTTCAGCTTCCCTCCC
This sequence comes from Vachellia collinsii, assembly GCA_006871305.1. NCBI lineage: Eukaryota > Viridiplantae > Streptophyta > Magnoliopsida > Fabales > Fabaceae > Vachellia > Vachellia collinsii. The sequence continues at coordinate 20,208 of QFDD01002282.1, read as the reverse complement.
CCGATCTTGGCCCCACACGTATGACATACCGCTATTATCCTCTCCCCCAAATTTATTTCATTTGTGAAGCTTTTAGAATATAATAATGGCGGTTTTACTAGTTAATATGTATATTGTATGCAGACGCGGTTGAGGCGAGCCATGCATCCATCCAACCTTGACTTTGACTTTGCATTGTGTGACTAAGAAGAGCAGAGTTGAATCGGAACCGTTCCTTACGCTGCTGCTGCTTCTTCTTCGTCTCCCTTCCTCCTCATCGCGCCTTAGTATATTATCCCCCAAATCCAATCGCCTCCATTCCATTCCACTCTCATCCTCATCTTGTAGCCAGCCATCATGTATCCCCAGAACCCGAATGTCTACGATAAGTCCCCCGCGGCGGGCTTCCCGATCGGCGCCCCCTCCAACACCTCGTACTACTCCACCGAATCCTACTCGGACACCACCAATTCTCAGTCCTACCAGCCCTCCTACCAGCTCCGCCCCAAGACCCGCGTGGAGTGGTCCACCGGCCTCTGCGACTGCACCTCCGACGTCAAGAACTGTACGTTACCCTCCTCCGCCGCTCCTGATTGATTATTCATCAGTCATACTAACTAACGGGCATGTGTGCCTACGTGCAGGCTGCATCACGTGCTGGTGTCCCTGCATCACGTTTGGGCAGATAGCGGAGATACTGGACAAAGGCTCCACATGTAAGTAATTCATTCAAGCTTTTGCTTTTAATCGATCATTAATTTAATTGCCTTAATCTTAATCGGGCATGAGTTGAAAGTGACGGAATGTAATGATATGGGCAGCCTGCGGGGCGAGCGGGGCTCTGTACACGCTGGTGGCGTGCGTGACGGGATGTGCCTGCCTCTACTCGTGCTTCTACAGGGCCAAGATGAGGCAGCAGTTCTTGCTCAAGGACCGGCCCTGCTGCGACTGCCTCGTCCACTGCTGCTGCGAGCCCTGTGCTCTGTGCCAGGAGTATCGCGAGCTTCAGAACCGCGGCTTCGACATGCTCATCGGATGGCACGGCAACGTCGAGCAGCGCAACCGTGAACTGGCCCTGACCACCGCCACTGCTCCGGCGGTGGAGCCCGGCATGAGCCGCTGACTCCCTTCCATCCATCAATAAACGTGGGCACGGCTAGTGTTTGTTTCCGCCTCCTTTTTCCACATCTTATCATATCACCATATATATGTTTGTGAGTAACAAAATAAATCCAAAATTAAACCCCTTTGTTGACATGTTTGCTGTAATTACATATATAGTCTCAGCCAATTAAATCATGCCATCATCTCATCCATCATTCATAAATAATATTTTCTTTTGATGATATTGTTGAAGATGTTATATTGTTGTTACCCTAATTAACCAACTTGCTCCAAGATTGCGCCTAAGGACTCATAAGTCGTGGGTCTTCTTCAAATTAATATGAGATTAAGACCAACACAAAATATGCTTTCTGACGCCGGCATGTTGCACTCCTCTCTCCATGCCTTGCCTTGTCAAACTTCACTCCACCAATCTTCGCCCGCGCCTACTACGTTTTATTATTATCTTTCTCACTCCTTTCCTTCTTTTTTGGGCTTTATTACGCACCGACCTTAGCCTATTCATTACTTTGACTCCTCGTATGATTAATAATCTTTTGATAGGGATAGTTTGCGTGTAAAAAAGGTGGCAAATCTAGGAAATAATTAAGCCTTAAATTTATAACCATGATTAACTCCTCCCAAATCAGGTTCCACATTAATGACGAACTCAGAATATAAATTTAGAAGATCAAAGTTGATTAACATACTATATTTAATATCAAACTAAACTTTTCGTCCAACTCTTATATCTATGTCTGGATGCAGCAACTTTTTTTAAAATTTTGAACTAAAAAGATCAATTAGATAGAATGAAGGGAATTGTACAGTTAAAGTTGATATAATAGAATCTTAGGAATGGGAGGTTAATAAAACACGAGTTCTGTAGAGAGGGTCATTAAAAAAAGATTGAAGTAAGGATTCGATATCCTTTTTCAAAGTGGCACTGAAATTAGAATAGATGAGAAGTCTATTAAATGAATTTTTTTTTTACATCACACAACATTGATATGATTCAGAGGCGTAGGAAATGTTGAGGCAACTTAATCAGATAACACAGCACATAATCGGTCTCAAATAGGACATGGAAAAGAGCAAGGAACAAGAGATTGTCGTTTCACACTGAGGAATTTTGTATAATATGATAGAATCATGGTTGAATATTCGTATGTAGACTTGGGATATGTGCATCCAAATTTGAGTTTGACTTGGATGGCATAGTATTGATAGGGAGATGTCCCTCACAGGTTGAAACCGTTGCTTACGCTGCGCTTCTTCCTCGTCCAAGCGCTAAGCCTATCCCATAAAGTTGTCGGTCGTCTTGAGAGTCCAATCTATGATCCATCCCATAAAGCCGATAATAATAAAGCTTAAGTAGGTCCTACCTACTAAGATTAAAGTCCAGCCCAGTCCCAATTCGGGTCCAGCCATCTATCAGATTCAACGTAAGGGGGTTCAGGAGATAAGGCTGACGGTCCACACATGTGAAGGCTACTTCACTTCACAAACTGGATTTTATCCCTCCATTCACTGGAGAAAGCAGAGTTTTTTTTATGTTCAAATAAAAAACATATTTAGTGAGAAGAATAATAATTATATAGTGTTTTGAATCCAAATTATATATATATATAGGATGATGATTTTATATTCTTTTTTATACATCAGAACTAGAATCACCTCTGAAAACGGATTGTTGGAAGAAAATCACGTCTAAAAGAAAAATAGATTCACCAAAACTGAGAATGGCAAGAATCTAGCTCCTTATTTTCTCCTGAGTAGAACTTCTCCGATCTCCATAGGTCGAGGATCAGCTGGTCAAGACGTTACACGTACAATCACAAACCACAAGACACCATCCACAGAAGCAACCAAGTCAAACCATCCCCCTCTTCTTTCAAGACAAGTGCATTGGAATCTTCAAGACAACTAGCCCCTCATCTCATGTTTTATCTTGACATATGAATTAAATAGCAACCACCTAACAACAATATCTCAGCTTTGGGTCCTAATAACAAGTGGGCATAGGCTATATTAATAATCATGTGCCTTTCAAATGCACCAAGTTCAACAATATCATCACCGCAAACTCTGTGGACTGCTATTTATATTTTGATGAGAGATCATAATAGAAATACTGCCAATAATTCATCTAGATGGGGATCATTCCTGTTAATAGTTGGATGCCCCAATCACAATGTATAGAATATAGGCTACAAAACCAGCATTGGAGCCATTTCAAGTCCTTTAGCAAGATCCAAAAAGCAGTAGAACTGTTAACTCAGTCTGATCCTCTTAAAGTATATAAAAAAACTGAAACCAAGAAAATCATAAAATAGACTCTAGAAGATCAACCACACTGTACACAATAACTGTCGGGTTCAGTAATCAGCTGAACCATATACAATGCCATACTCGAGCAACAAGTGGGTAAGCGTGTTTTGAAGCGGGAAACAGACAAGAGAAAGAAAAACTACCATCCCAAAGCTATTGAGACTTTTGTGCATTAATGGTATTATAAAATTTAGATAGACGACGAGTTGGTGGTTTAGATCTGACAGGTTTTTTTCTGAGACCAAAAATCTCTTGCACTAAAGGAACGTGTACCAGGACTAGTTTCCATGCCAGCAACCAGCCTACAACAATCCAATTCAGGGAAGGATTAATCAATTTGAACTTTCAAATAAGGATTAGAAGAAAATCTAGCCCAGTAGAAAAGAAATCAGAGAGAGAGAAATTACCCAGAGAAATTAAGAAGAGAACAAATCCGATGGCAAGGAGAGGGCGGAGAAGGAGGACAACAATCAAATCCAAATAAGAAAGGGAATCTCCTGTGACCAATGACTCCATAGCAACCTCAACACTCGACCGTGGAGAGATTCAATCCGTATGCAGGCCCTTAATCTACCTGAAAGCTTATTTGTGGATGATGACGAGGATAGTGTCCTTTAATGCTATAACGAATCAGTAACAACCGTCAGTGCATAAATTCACTTGTTGAGTGGTGGAAGAGGATCATCACACAAAAATTTTACAGCTATTGGCAAGGGCGTCATCACACAACGTGAATAGGCACAAAAAAGCAGAAATAGAACATACCCTATAAGCCTTTGCTTTTGCAACCGATTGGCGACGAGAGAGCGTCGCCGACGATGTTTAAAAGAAACAACTAGAAGCGAAGAATCGATGACTCCCTCCTTCTGAACCACTGTAGCGAGGAGAGGCCTGAGGGTCTGGTAGATTAGGGAGAACGAGAGACGAGACCTGTTACGATCGTTGAGATTAGGTGGGACGAGAAGCCCCGCGCGATTGAAGATAGAGATTCCGTTTTATCTAATAATTAATTTTTAATTCAGTAATTTGTAAATAAAAATAAAATGTTTTAGAAAATAAAAATCAGAATAATTTTCAGGGAGAATCCCAAAAAAAGATTTTTAAAAAACCAAAAATAATAAATCAAGGTTTTGAATTTTCTTAATCCCAATTACATTTCTATCTTATAATAGATTTATTTCACTTGTTAATGTTATAACTAATATAACAGCAATCCCCAAAATTTTCTCTTTTTAAATCCTCAAAAAATGGCATAAATCAAATATACTCAAATGCTTATTAAAATCCAATTTTTTTCTTCCATAAATCATTTCTTATTTATTAGAATCACTAAAAATATAATTATTTATTCAATCTATCTAAGAACACTAAATTTCAATGCTTAAAATTCTTCAAAAAAAATTGTAATATTTAAGATTCATTATAAGCATCAAATCCAATTAGGCTCCAATATACTAAAATAAATTGTAAAACTTAAATTTTATCAGCACAAAAATCCTATATACCCAAATCATAATCTGCTTAAATAAAAATTATTTAAAATTTTCAAATCAACCAATAAATAAAACTAAACTAATTAAAAGATACTACTATTTTAATTTTACATTCTTATAGTTATCTATTATCAAAACTCAAAACTTGATCTAAATTCTAAATTAAAAAATTTACCCTATCTCTTAAATAAATTATATCATTAGATTAATCTAAATAAGTAGAAGAGTTTTTACAAATGGAGTGTAATGATCATAAGAAGTATTTCTCCCACAGCCAAAATCAGCTACAAAGCACCAGCAATGCGTAACAATGCGGATCCCCCGGGGGGGGGGGGGGTTGAATGGGACCCTTTCACACGCCGCATAAAATAAAAAGTGCAGCCAAAATTATCACATTTGACCCACAAGAGCAAATTACAAATAAAACCCCACGTTTTCCATTTTTCCACTTTCTCTCCTTTTTCTTTTCCTTTATTTCTATTTATTTATTTATCATATATTATAGGGAGAATATCAGAAAAATCCCTTAAAATTATAAAAAGATACATCAAAATTTTAAATTTAAATAATTTTAAATCACGACACTAGATCAAACAAGAATTTTAAAATATTAATAAAAAAATAACATTGTCCATAAAGTATTTTGTCAAAAATATGAGATATGAAGACGCGGAATATAAAATTGGAAGAAAGATGAAGGGTTGTCGTTTCAAATATGTTCGTTTTCACTGGCTTCCCCACTGCTTCCTTTTACAATTGTGTAGAAGTGGTACTAATTCTCTCAATTTTAAGGATCAAAATAATTAAATAAACTATTTTAGATTATATATATTCTAAAATATTTATATGTTTTATTAATTTGTATATCAGTTTAGTTTATTTTTTAAATTTTCCTTGATTCTACCTTCTTTAAGTTAACTAAAGTTTAAGTTGACAATATATTTCCTTCGTACAAAAAACGTAGTTCCTGGCCAAAAAAAAAAAGTATAAAAAAACGTGGTATATGATAACATGTAAAAGAAAAAGGAAAAAGAAAAGACAAGGCTAAGGTCCAACGTGACCATTGTTCCGCAATCATCGTTGCATTGTCCCAAAAAGTTTGCAAAGTCCAGACCTTCCGCGGCACTTGCTCCAACCTTTTATTTTAGCAATTTCAACACAATTAGTGAGGCACCTCCTTTCTTCTTCCTCTCCTTCTTTCTTTATTTTTTATTATCAATATGATATATTTGAGCTGCATGAGTGGTTAATTTTCTCTGATCCTTTAGGAAAGATGTAATGGTTTGAGTCTCAATTTTATTATTTAGGAGTTTTATTTTTAAGAGATTTAATCTTTTTATATGTAAACTTTTATATTTCCTAGTTCTACTATCTCAACTTTTCGCATAATGTTTTTGATTAATTTGTGGATTCATATTATAATTATTATTTGAATTTTTAATTTTATACATTTTGTTGCCTCACATAATTCTCTCTTGTTCGTTATTTATGTTTATAATTAGGGTTTCATGGTTGATCATGATTCTAGAATTCTTGTTTGATTACCTATTTTAAGAGGCGAGATTATATCTATAAATTGGATTCACATGCTAAGTGATTGTTGAATAAATAATTCATTAATATTTATATGCTATGATCCTAAGTATGAGTATTGATTTAAGTATTATGATCTATGATGTTCATCTAGGGTTTATATTTTAACTTAGCACTCTCTATACACTCCACCCATCCTTTTGGACTATGATAGCCACGCATCGATCTTAAGGAAGCTTCATCATATTAGTAAGTTTTTACTTTTTTATTAATAATTTTCGTTTTATTCTCATATATTTTTTCCTTTAATTCAATTTAATCAATCGTTTTTTATTCTATTCACTCCCCAATCAACTGATTAATTAAGAATTTTTATAAAGCAACTTGACTTCGGGGAAAATGACTTAGGTTAACCACCAGTACTATATCAGGATTAATTTAGTTAATTAATTTGAAGTACTCACGACAAGTGCGATCAATTAGATATATTTCAAATCTTTAAAAAGTAAATTAATTCATTCCGTGCAAACTTTCAATTCCACTGTCTGTAATTGTCAATGAATCCCATAATCTGTAGATTTTTGTTTCATCATTAAACATGAATCAAACAGGCAATTTCTTAAAAATGAAATGACGACTGGCAAGTCTATAAGCTTCCAAGGGATTCTTTTCGGCTCCAGTTGCTCTGTATACGCTTTCATGAAACTCCTATGCAATATGTTGTTGCCCATAATGGACAGTGTGAAATATTGGTATCTATTTATTTATTTGATAAGGATGATAAAATATTCTTTTAGATTTTTTTCATGCAAGATGGCATAATAATTAAAATGGACATCTCGTGTAAAGGATGGGCCACCATTTCCTGTGTGATTTGATTTTTCCTTGTTGGGCGGCGTGAGTCTTTAAATATAAAAGTTGTGTGCTATGAGTGACTCTATGAGACTATATTGGATAATGGACATTGATTAGTGAAAAAGCATTCCACTAAGGTTTGTTATTAAAACATGTGTAATTTTTATCGGATGATTCTTCAATCTAGTTAAAAGAGTTAATTATTTATAATATAATAAACAATGTGCAAATCCCTTTCATAAATATTATCCATATTTAATACTTGATAATGCAATGAATATGATTGACTTCGATAATGTGATTATCAATTATATCTCTTCTAAAGACCTGAGCGTGTAAAAAGATTTAGTAAATTCTTGGGTGATGAATTTTTTTTTTAGGTGGATTTTGAGGGCTATACTCTCCCTTTTTATAACTTCTTAAATCCACACTGATAAGTAATAAAATATATCATGTTAATATTAATAATTTTTCTTACATGTACTTTGAAATTCCCTGCAAATTCTGAATTACATACATGTAAGTACTTATTGCAAATAACTCTTCAAATATTCGTTGGTATTATCTAAATAATAGACTAATCAATGGTTGAATAGTAAAATAGTTAATGATAAAAAAAATCCATTCACATAAATTTAAAAGGTGTAAGAAAGTTCATTATTAAGTTTGAAAATAAAAGTTACCTGAACATGATTTAAAAATATGAGATACATGTAATTTCTAATGAAAGGCACAATAACAATGGCTCATTTTTTAACTTCAAGTAGAGACATTTTCTATTTTGCTAATTAACTTATATACTTTTTATTGATCAAAATTTAAGTGAGCTGGGCATGTGAGTTCACATATGAGGTAACATATTTATTAATAAACAATAATAAAAAATAACAATTGAATTCTAAAACTATTTTTAAGCATTTGTCGACCAGGTCAACACGTCACCCAACGACCTTGTCTACACGCAACAAAGACAAAAACAACGTATTAAAAGGAAGAAAGCGAAATACGGAATTATGGATAGATATACAATGCACAAACGAAACAACGTATTAAATACCCGAATGCTTGGGCCAAAAAAAAAAAAGTACCCGAATCCAACGAATACAATTATTTAAACACTACACTTTGTTTCTTTCTCAATCTTCCTCAGTCTCCGTACTCTTCCCTCTAGCTTTTCTCGTATCCTTTTCTTTTTCCTTCTCTGGGGCCTTTTTACGAGCCCATGGAGTGCACCGCATACTTCCTTTCCTTTGCCGTTGCCTTAAGCTGAAATTTCAATTTCTGGCTGTCTATCCCCTGAAGCCTATACTGGGTCAGAGAGGGAAAGGGGGGTATTTTTTCTGTGACTGATGAGAGAGGATGGACGCAGCAGAGGAGGAGCTAGAGAGAAGAAGCAAGTTTCTCAACAGTCTGATACAGAAGAAGAAAGCCGTAGAGCAACAGGATCATCATGATCGCCTCAATGTTCGCGTCAGAGCTTGTGACATGCCTCTCCCTCTGCAGAACCAAGCCTTTCGTTGCGCGCGTGACCACCTCGATTCCATGCCTGGCAAGAAGCTCGACAGTAAACGTCTCGCCCTAGCACTCAAGAAGGTAGCTTTTTTTGGTTCATTATGTTATTTTAGTCTTCTTGGGAACTTTCATTTTCGAAATCTGTTTCTGGATTCTGATTTTTTATGCATACGTACAATGTCTTATATAGTGGTTTATTTTGATTTCGGAAGCTTTTGGATTTTATGGAACATGATCAGATATCCCACTTAGGTTTAGGCTGTTCATTTTCACTGTCCCACATAGGTAGAATTGGTCCATAAGTTTCAGGATGCTCATTGTTAATAATTTTGGCTTTCACATTATCGATCGGGAGGACATCAATGTAAGGGACCTACTTTTCAGGCTAGTTTTCATTCAGCTGGATGGAACTGAACTTGTCTTTGCTGTATATCTTTCTTGTTGGTGTGGATCTATGCTTATCGGGCTTTTGTTAGGAATGGTATGCTAACAAGCACATGATCTAACTGTTTCCTTCTGATTGGTTATGTAAGTTTTGTCTGTAATTTGAAACTAACTGCATATTTTAAGTAGGACACTGCAAATGAACTTGTAGAAGTCACATAAGGGATTCACACACTCTGTCGCACAGTTTTTTTTTTTTGGGGGGGGGGTTGGGTGGGGATTTGAGCAGGGCTCCGTATGTTGTTTCCTATTCTATTGGGAAGTCCATTAAGCTGGAAGATTTTATTAAAATGGGAAAATGTCTTTTTTAAAGTTTGGCCCTTCGCTGGTTCCCTTTGGGTGTGATTTTTTAATTGCAAAGCTGTGTTTTATAAGCATGATGTATGATTTAAACCTTTCCAGTCAACATTGAGTACGGAAGAAATTCGAATGACCAAAAGATATTTTATGCTTATGACCATTAATGCATTCACGTGACTTGGTAGATGCTGCCGGTAATGCTGAGAATCTTGTTCCTCATCTCATTACCAGGGCACCAAGGTTGCTAGACGAACTGTAAACCCCTTACCCTGCCTATTACTTGGACAGCTTGCTTATCTTGTTTGGCTTTTGTTTGGTGCTTTTTGAATGAATTATGGTATATTCGATGCAATTTATGTCACTCTGACTTAGTGGATGCTCGCTCTTTCTGTTTCTAAGAACTGTATACACTAATCTTATATTCATTGAATTCAAGTACGCCGTTTTCCTCTAAATCATTAAATTAAAAAAAAATGCAATTCATCATGTTAATTTACGTGGAATTTATTAACTTTGGTTTAGTTATTATTTGATCCTAGCCATGGAAAGTGTCTTGAACATAATATTGTCAGACGGGTTCTGAGATATATCACGTCAATAACTATGACAGAACAACTTCTTTAACGAATGGTTTTTAATATATAATCTGTAACATGTTTCAGTTTACAAGATGGGACCTTTTAACCACTAACAAGCATAGTAGTAGTGGTTGAGTGGCCCTTTGTTGTAGAAACTGAAACAGGTAGGTCCTTTTATCTTATTCTCCCTTTGTTCAATGAATTCGCTTGTTGGAACTCTACTAGTTTTAGCATTGAGAGTATTTACTAACCTTGGGACCATTTGTGCATATCTTCCTTGGAGATGGGTAATGATGTAACCTTACTGATCTTAATTTTCAGGAGTTCGATTCTTCTTATGGTCCAGCTTGGCACTGCATCGTGGGTACTAGCTTTGGTTCCTATGTTACACATTCTCTTGGTGGTTTCCTGTATTTTTCCATCGACAAGGTTTATATCCTTCTCTTCAAGACAGCTGTTGAACCGTTACATCATTGATGAATTCTAATTGTTCTTTTTTGCCCTTTTGGGGAGTCACATGCTTGTCTCCTTGCAAGATTAAAACTTCAAAAAAACAAAAAGATTTACCAATATGTGAAACCACAAAATGGAAAATCTCAAGACCTCTATACTCTGATGGATTTGATGCGCTTCATTTTTTTTGCCCAAGATTTGGTGCGCTTGAATCTGTAACTGTTTCTTCTTTTTTGGGTTTGGTTTATGGGAACGTGTTGAGTGTAAATTTGGGGTGACGAGTCACAAGACGCTGGTTCACTAGAGAACAATATTTACTGAATTTTTCTTGGCCTCGTGACAAAATACTGTCACTAGCTTGTCCTTATCCGTACATTAGTTCTTGTTTTATGAAGCGTATGTGATCATGATCCATGACTAAAGCTTAGCCTACAGTTAGGAAGGATGAAGACTGAAATAAACTGGACCGATAGCAAAAGATCTTGTGAGTGCTTATGTTAAAGTATTTTGTTAAAGACTTGAATATAATAAAAGCTTAATGACTTAATGAGAGCTTAAGCATGGGTTATTCGGTTTTTAATGGGAAAAATGCGACAGGCCTACTGTGAACCCGGCGGCGACGATGCTCTCTTAGTGAAACATCAATAATTGTCTGTTTTGCCGTATACCCAAAAAAAAAAAAAACAACTCAGTGTCGTTGACAGAACAGTGCGTAGCATAAGATGCATACAAAATTTAACCAAAACAGTTTAAAATGGCAGTAAATAAATATTTTATAAAATGATTTTTTTAGTTACTGTGGCTCTTAATTATTTTGATCAACTTTTAATAGTTTAATTTATTTATCATTTGATATGGTAATATTTTTAATATATTAAATTTTCGGAGATCAAGAGATTGAGAAGATAGGAAAAGGAAGCAGAGTTTCAGTTATATTTGTAAATGTAATGACCATCTGTTGCTAAAAAAATTTAACTCCATCGTAGGAATATAAGTTTCTTGAGATTAGGATAATTTATTTATAAAAAAAAGAAATTTATTATGAGGTAATTAAGAAAGAGATATAATTATTAAAAATGCCCATGTCGAATAAACACTAAGAATTTATTATCATTTCTTGTATTGAATTGCCGTTCATTTCTAGTATTTTTTAGTGATTCCATTTTATGCCTAGAGATCATCATTTTTATCATACATAGCTACAGTGAATGGGCTAATAATTCTTTCGAATCCATGATTCGAGATTATAAAATTTGTATAGAATTAATTTTTAAAAAATGGTTGTATACAATTTAAAGTAAGCATGTGAAATAAATTTTATCTCAATTTACATAAAACTAATTATAAAAATGATCGATAATCAAGTTAATTAATTGACTGATTGAGGCCAAACGAATTACAAGCATAGAAGACCTCTGGTGAAAACGTGCACGAAGTGAAGCAGAGGGAGCAACGAGCAAGCTTTTTATTACTCTTGACTGGTCAAACTTTGGTTGATGTTTAAAATCTGATGCGACGTCACGTGATGATTGCGTTGCAATCATGCGACATGAAGGAAGCAGCATGCACGGTTAATTACAAAACTCATCCTCTCTCAAGAAACAAAGACTTACTTTTACATCACTCTCTTCCATTAATCCATGGAATCTCCGTTCTCCACTCCTCTCACATCATGACAACAAGGTATCTACAGCACAAATCAAACCCAACTATCCACCCAAAACTCAACCAACAAGTAACATACTAGTGTGTGTCTTTTTTAACAATTTTAATTTAATAACACTTTGGTATCCTTTTTCATCATTGGTAATTATTTCAACCAATTTCTGCATTGCACCGCTCCACCACCAGAATCCTATGCGGTATTCGTCTTTTGTTGTGTTTAGAGGTTCTCACACCGCTTCTTCTGCTTTGTCTTTAGGATTTACCAACAGTCACATAACAATCCATCAAATGACTCCGTTACTTTGGAACCACACATTTCCCTCCTCTATCTTACCGATATTCCTCCAAAAAATACCTTGACATATCAAATAAATAAACCAAACCATGCCAGTCCACATAATTCCATTCCATAGAACCAGGAGATAAGCAAAGTTTGCATTTTGATGGATCATAAAGAAAATATAATCATGGAGGAGCCTTCAAAGCCTTCCTCCTCCTCCTCCTCCTCCTCATCATCATGTCTCGGCCTTGCAATTTCGCAAGCAAAAGCAGAGCCTCCTCACGAGGCTCTGTTCCTTGTACTACCCTATCTCTCTGTCGGGGAGCTTCTCGCCATGTCGCCGGTTTGCATTTCACTCAGAGACGCAGTGAACAAGGATGTTCTGCCATGGCGTAACTTCCTTGTTCAACCCCCTCTCAGTTCTAATCTCTCCGATCAGATTTTGCTTAGACTTGCTTCTAAGGCTAATGGTGGCCTCACCACTCTTGCTCTCATCAACTGCACCAAAATTACAGATTTTGGGCTTCAGAGAGTCGTAGAAGAAAACCCTTTTATAAACAAGGTTCGAGTTCCCAAACCCTTACTTCAGCTTTTTCAATTTTTGGTGTTCATTTCATTTTCTGCACTTAAACTTGAATCGAAGTGTTAAATTGGGTTTCTGGGAGAGGAATTGAATGGGCAAGAAATGTCTTGCTACCTTTTTTTTTTCCTGTTACGTGGGTTATTGAGGACGCTAAAAAAGTAAAGACAAGTTGAATTAGATAGAAGTGACATTCTTTTACTGCCATAAGGAAGAGACAGAAATTCAACGTCGTACTTCACTTAATCTCGCTATGTTTCGTGGAAACTAACAATTCAATGACTTTGAGTAGTGTCTCGTACTTGTTTCATAGGATGGACTATATGATTGGGTGAGAGAAACGAGAGGGAAGAAATTAAACTATAGAAACATATTTCTCGTTATGCAGTCATTAATAAGAAGGAGCGAATAATTAATGATTTTCAACTAAGCTTTTGAAATTCTCCAACATCCTCCTTTCTGATGTTTTTAAGCTCATCATTTTGGAGTTTGAATTCTATGTCTGATTTGGGTGCAGCTCTATCTTCCATCATGCACTGGCATAACCCCTGAAGGACTTGTAAGAGCAGTTAAAATGCTGTGCCAAGGAAGCCATACCCTAAACACACTAAGGATAAACGGAATCCACAACCTAAAGAAAGAGCATATTGACATGCTAATGCTTTCCCTTAAAAGGAATCTGCCATCGGAGCCTATCTACTACCATGAACGCGAAAACTTGGCAGCATTATTCAAGGTCAGAGAAGAAGAGGAAACTTGGCGAATCATTGATTCGGATATCTGCCCAAGGTGTTCTGAGGTGAGAATGGTCTATGACTGTCCAAGGGAAACCTGCAAGAAGAGAGAGCTGAGTTTGAGGCGGTGCAAGGCATGCAAATTTTGTATCCCAAGGTGTGAAAACTGTGGGGAATGCCTTGGCTATGAAGAAACAGAAGAGACTGCTTGTGCAGATCTAGTGTGTAGTGAATGCTGGCTAAAGCTTCCAAAGTGCAATTTCTGCAACAAGCCGTACTGTAAGTGGCACACAGATTGGTGGTGCAGTTTCTCAGAATCCGGACTCATCTGCAGAGTCTGTGATGAAGAATATCATCAATACATGTCAACTTCTGATGTTTTGTGATTAATTGTTAACAGCTAGAGCAATTCATATACAGCTTAGAGCTGGAGATAAACCACAATGTCCATGGCTTTTAAACACTAACTTCCTGCAACTTTCATAGATGTATTAATTAACAATTGATAATGAATTAATAATTCGTAGAGCTTTCACTTTCTTGCTTGCAGCCATTGAATTTATGTGACCAGTACTGTAAATTTCAGTAAGAACCAAGATAAAATTGTCTCTCTCACATTAAACTTTTTAATTGGCGAGACAGACTTTAGCTTGAAGTCTTGGACTAGAGCCTGTGATTAAGAAAGGAAGAGGCTCAGTAATGGTCAAGCTCAATAAAGTGTATACTTATGATGAATAATAAAATATTGAGTAAAAAAATACAAAACATTATATAATATTTCTGTATATATATATTATAATGAGAATCTCATTCCCTTGCCGACATCAATGGAGCCTGAACCATAAGATTAACATAGTTGAGCGTTAAGTTAGAGGCTTTGCTATAATATCAACAAAGCCTCATGAAAGCGACATTAGAATCGTATGGAGATCAAACCAAGGTCATTCTAATGGATGGCAGAGGCAGAGAGGGCGAGATTCAAGATCAAAGAATACAAACCCGTCAATTAAATTCCTTGGGTTTGTTTGTACAAATTCCAATGGACAACTCATAATACAATTGCCAATATACATTTTTTGTCACCCTTTTCCATTCACAAACAAACCCTCTACCTGATCAACACAAAACTGGGTTTGCTAGCAAATCTTAACACAAGGCCTTGAAGAGCATGCATTGCGTCCATAAATTATAGTCCAAAATGAACCTTGTTACAAGACAAGCGCACTCAGATGTAAAAGACCAATTGTAATCACAAAGCTTGAGAAAGAACCACCCTTGCGGTAGTATTGTGACAAGCAACCTGAAGCTGTCATACTGGACGATGGAGCCAGGGATGTGCCATTTACGCTCGTGCTGTTTTTACCGCCACTGTTGTTCCCAAAAGTATGATAATAAGAAGAAGACTAGATGAGAATACATGTATAGTAGCAGATTTCAAAGGTTTTTTTTTTTTTGGTGTTGAAAACAAGAATTAAAATATGAAATTGCTACAATGCCTGGCAATTATAAACAAGAAACAAGACAAGCACTTGTCAAGAAGCTAGAGATCATACCTTCCAGGAAACACACAAGAACCATGACCTGTACCAATGATAACACGTTAGATGAGTTATATTCATTCTATTCAATTTGATTCTGACAACTAATGCGATACTTGCTTTAAAATTGGTCACAACATAATATGTATTAAAATCACAGCTAAAAAATTTCACATATACTTGGATCTGTAGTGCTGACACTGGCAACCCCTTTGAAATCACAGGTCCCAGTAGACTTAGCCATCATCTGATAATATGCATTGAATGCATATGAACCATGCGCTACCACATTGTTTGGTTCGTAACATGGTTGACCCTCTAGCAAAGAAGAACAATCCACCTTCCCTGGTCCACAAGCCCAATCAAGTGCTGCCTGAAGCTTCTTAGGGTCAGCATCATTATTGGCAACACAGAAGGTCTGGTTGGTTGTATCATTTGACAGCACAGCACCAGCACCAGTCAAGTGCAACGTGTAAACCGGTGCACCATTGGCATAAAATAAACCCCAGTTCCTCTCAGACAATGGACCTGGTCTCAAGTCTTCATTAAACATCTCATAGATATAAGTACTAACAGCAATCTTTGGATGTTTAGGAGTGCCTGTGTTGTTAAGGACATGTCTGATCAAGTTGCTGTTGTAAGTATTGGCATTATCAATTGTGGCGTCTGGCTCAGAGGAGTCACCTCTTGAAGGCCATCCTGATTCAGTCACTACAATGGGGATGTTGGAGAAGTTCAAATAGGACATAGCAAAATATGCAGCATCGACCACAGCATCAAACACATTAGTATAATGCAGGTGGGTGTTGGCATCAACAGCTTCTTTGTTTGGAGGCAAAGGGCGAAACAGTGCGTAATCAAGTGGGATTACGCCTTTTGATTGCATGTAATCATAGTAAGGATATACATTAAGCATGAAATATGAATTTGTAGATTGCAAAAACTTAAGCAAGGGAACTAAGACAGGATTCCAAGTGCGGTTGAAAAATGCTTGAGAAGGAGGGAAAGAGTCAATGATGATGGAAGACGAGTGAGGAGTAGAGACCTTAATTTGTTGGTCAAGATTAGCAGCAACGAGGGCAGAGTGAATGAATTTAAGGGCAGAGACTAGGACAGGAGCTGCATTTGGGAGGGTAGTAAGGACTTCTGATCCTACAGATATGGCCGTTATGTTGGTTGAAGGGTAGTGAGCTATGACATTGCGACTAACCCAGTTGGCTGCAGTAGCATTGGACTGACCAATGCCAAGGATCTGGTCGTTTGGGACGGAAACCGTTACTTGGAGTCCTGTGTTGGCAAATGCAAGGAGCATGGCTCGGTCAGCATCATAGAGCCTGACATGTCGGATGTTCTGAGACTTGAGTAAGGTTACAATCTGTGTTGGATTTGGCATGTCAGAGACATCTGTCCCAATGTTGGCCCCAACAAAAGCATCTGCAAGGGGTATAAAATGACTATAAATGAAGAAAGATCTGGGAGAGTAAGATTTTCCATCTTGAAATGGGCAAAAAAATGACCACATCAAGCTAATCTCAAACCACAAATAAGAGACAAAAGAAAGAAATAATGTAAATGCAGCAACCATCAACATAGATAGGAAGAGTAAATTCAGATATGAAGATCCACCCACCCCCCCTCCTTTTCTAATTGTTATCAAAGCATTTAGCTCTTCAATATCAATGAACAATCTTAGGTCAAAAGATTAGTCAGATAAAGATTATCCATATCAATTTAAGGCACATTATTTTTCCGTTGTGCTATTTAAGGCAATTTGAAGAACGCAACTCAATATATTTACATTCAAAGAAGCGTACGGTTGTTTTTGAGAATATGATGATTCAAAAGTTGGACAATGATTCACTAATCTGAAAAGTAAGGCCTAAATTTCTGTATGCTGCTAAAGCATCACAGACATTAAGCAGCAAACAGTGAATGTGGTAGTCAGTTCCACAGGCGAAACAATCATGGGGGAAAGGAAAACGTTCATGGTAGCTATCAATACCGATATTATTTTTCAAGTCTTAAAAATATAAGCTGGTTAACCGAAGCCTAAAACTAAGTGGAAAAAAGCTTTTGAATACGAGAATAAATTAAAATAAATAATGCCAGCATTTGTAATCTAGAAAAGATGCTGTATCTGTAATCCCCTATACTGTTCATTATGAACCATGACAAAATTCAAGGTCATTTTACCTGTCATCCCATGTGGGCTTATTATGTCCTATCTGTACGCTACGTAGGACATATATTTTGGCTGATTCTTTTGGATATTAATAGAAGAATAAATTTCTTGAAAGTGAAAAGGAAAGTAGAGAATTGAGCTGATATTAGTCCAACATAATCAAACAATAAATGGCAAGAATATGCTTCACATCCAACAGATTCACTCAAATTTACTTGTTTCACACAAAGTACCAGTACCTGTTTAGCTATTCTAATTAACAACCTTACTCTATCAATGGTCTAAACATAAACTGGAGTTGGTTTGGGTCGTCTAAGGATCCTCTAGCAAATATCGACCAAGCAGTTGATAAGTTGAAAATAATAAGATGCGGGTCTTGCATGTTGATATGAAATTTGAGGTGAACAACACTATTAATAAATTGTCAATGTGCGGCTTCTTTTGATATTGATATTTTTAATGCTTAATGACAAAAGAGATCAAGCTTGTCCAGGTCGATTGGAAGAGAATAATTTGGTTTTTAAAAAGGTTATTTTTCGCATCTTAAATGGAGAGAGGATCCTGACTAGGTCGCATCTTATAGGGTCTCGGGTTCATGCCTTGAGAATGCAGCAGCTTAAAGCGTTAAAACTTGGCGGTAGGCTCGCCACCCATGGGGTCCTGCCAGGCCGATTCAGATTAGGCTGAACCAGTCGCAGTGCATGAAAGATGGCCTAGCTCAGGATACCAAATGGATCAATCCCAAAAAAAAAAAAATGTTGTTCGCCAACTCTGCATTTGACATCTCTGTGGGCAGGCAGCTTATAATGGGTACCGACTTAGGAGGAAGATTATTGCAGACTTGCCAACTTGGTACTCACTAGACCTTGCTGAAGCTCAACATTGTACAAATTCGAATTCAACCCTAAAGGATTTTAAATTTTTCCATCATTTGCATCCTTAGATTGGAGTATTTTGGTCCCTTGATATGTTCTATGACATGTAGCTAGACATTTTAAATAGGACTGTGCACTGTAGGACCCAACTCTAAACAGTTCTGGGGAGAAAAAACACACCTTTAATACATCTCAAATTGTGATGGTCAATTGAAGGACACGGAGGATTAAAACCCACATCTATAAATTTTATGTAACGATCCTTTGCGAACTTAATCTCTCGACTTGCAAGTTACACACATAGGAACTGTCAGATGAGCTGGGACGCAATAAGACTGTTATAATTTACAATAAAGAGAGGCAAGGACAGATCGGAGATTCTTCGCAAAATAAAAAGATTTTTTTCCTACAGAGAACACTCCACTTTGGTCAGGGCAGCAAAAAGAAAAAAAAAGTAAAATACCATTTAGACCAATCAACTCTATCTCTCACAGATTTCCGAAGGTCCCATGCTAAGATTGTGACTTTGGAATTTAAACTTTAAACTCAATGACACGTCTCTTTACCAACATAGACGGATACATGGATAGATACTGATACAATATCAGCTTAAAAGCTCGTCTCGTCATGAAAGATTGAATCAACTTCAACGCTGATGGGAGATGAAATTTGAGATTTGCCATACAAGAGGCAAAGACAAAACTAGACTTCTAAAGGTAGAAGGGAGTGAAACTCGTTGAGCATTAATATTTGAGAAAGAACATTTAACAAACAAGATAAAAGCGTTGAAGAATGACGAAAGGAGAAGGAAGTGAGTCGAACACAGAGAAATGGGAGAAATGAGAAGGAAGAAATGAACTTACCTCCGTCAGAAGAAGCAGAAGCAGAAGCAGAAGCTGCTAGAAGGAGAAGGAGAAGCAGCAGCAGCACAACAGCCATTAGAAGCTGAGAGAGAAACGCACTATTCACCAGCAATATTATGCAATGAGACTTCAAATTTCAAAGAAGCCTGGAAAATAGAAGAGAAGTGGCCCCAAGAGAAAACCCAAGTAAAAAATCTCGAAAGGAGCTTGAAAACTTGATAGTTTCGAGGCAGTAAGATGGAAAACGAGAGAGCTTGCTTTTAGAGGCTCTTTGGGGAGGGAGAGACTGTGGTTCTGCTCATAATAGTGTGTCAGTAAATTGGACGGCCCAGATTGGATTCAAACTGCTCATTTATGAGCCAAAAAATAACTCATTTAAAAAATTAACAGTGACAATTTGAATAAAGAACTTGAGTAAAACGATGATTCATTTCTTAGAAGAGTCGTGAAGTATAAGCTGTTCAAAGAGGAAAAAAGACTACTCACCAAAAAAACAAAGGAGGAAAAAGGACTGTCTGAACCAACCACCATATGGTAGTAATGAATTCTGTTACCCCTCACCACAGAGATTAGTAGAGTATTTCCCTTTTAGTTTTGTTTATTACCTTGTCAATGTCGAGTCATCAGAACAATATAAACTAGATAATACGCTGTTTATATTTACACTGATCGTATAAGAAATAATGAAATATTGAATTTTTTGATTCAAAATCCTGGGGAGGGGAAGCAGGGGCAGTGAAGGCCCTTGCACTTGCAGGCTTTAATAATGAAGCAAATGTTTGATTCAGTGTTGGTATTTGTATGGAGCCGTATCTGGCGTGTGGGGTGGGTGCTGCTGGCCTGGTGGGGCTCCATCTTCGAGAAAGAGAGGACCCGAGGCGATGATGTGGCGTCTTAGCTGGCCCCAAC
>QFDD01002281.1:0-21698 GCA_006871305.1 Vachellia collinsii | reverse complement strand
GTAGAAGAAAAGGGTCTTTCGGGCATGCTTTGTTCAAGTCAGTGAAGTCAATGCACACCCGATGTTTACCGTTTTTCTTCGGCACCAAGACAACGTTGGCCAACCAGTCAAGGTACTGAACCTCGTGAACGGACCCTATGTCGAGGAGTTTCTAGATTTCTTCGTTGATGATTCTGTTTCTTTCGGGTGCAAACCTCCGTCGTTTATGCTTGACGGGTTTATGATGGGGTCGACGTTTAGCCGGTGCGTCGTCACGGCCGGGTCTATCCCTATCATATCTGCATGGGACCATGCGAAACAGTTAGAATTCCTAGCAAGGAAAGTTAAGAGTTTACCTCATAGGGCCATGGACAGGCCCGACCCCAGACGAATGGTACGTTCAGGACACGTGTTGTCCAGGGCGACGATCTCTAGCTCCTCCTCTGCCGGCGAGTCTCTTTCGTCCGCTACCAAGGGTTGCTGTGGTTGCTATGCGGCGGGAGCCTTAGGAGTCTTTAAGGAGGCCTGATAGCATTCTCTTGAAGTCTTCTGGTCACCTTGTATGTGTCGTATCCCCCATGGCGTATGGAATTTTACCACTTGATGGAGCGTCGACGGGACCTCTCTCATCTGGTGTATCCATGGTCGCCCCAAGAGGGCGTTGTACGCCGAAGGACAGTCCATGACTTGGTACTTGACTGGGAGGTTCAAGCCGGCCGCAAAAGTGAGTAGGATGACTTCCCCCACTGTCCTGTCGGGGACTCCATTGCCAAAGACCAAGACAGAAAGGGCCTTGATGATCTGCGACTCCACTCCCATCTCTTTGACCGCATGCATATATATGATATTAACAGAGCTCCCCGGGTCTATCAATACACGTTTGATGTCGAAGTTTCCCAGGTACAGCGAGATAACCAAGGCATCATCGTGAGGGTGTACTACACGCGAGATCTCTTCCCTCGTGAAAGTGATGGGTTCCTCGTCGGCGGGATAGTTCATTGGGCCATGCGTCTGGGTGTTAACCAAAGCTCGCGCGTGACGTTTAGCTGCGGAGTAGGTGTATCCGCTTATCTCGGAACCTCCTGTAATGGTGTTAACCGTTCGAGCATTTCGTGGAGGCTCCTCAGGAGCTGGCTGGGCGGCAGCGGGATCCTTCTTGTCGCGTCCCTCTTTTCGCAGGAGGTGGGTGAGGCGACCCCTCTTAAGCTGTTCTGCCACTTCGAAACGCAAGGCTATGCAGTCGGCGGTTCTGTGTCCGTGGTCGCCGTGAAAATTACACCACTTCATCGCGTCGCGCTGTTCAGCCGGCCTGATCTTGGGGGGCCATTTGACATTATCCCCCATGCCCGAAAGGGCTTGCACGAGCTCTGCAGGGGTCACCGCGAAGTTATGCTCTTCAAGTTTGGGAGGACGCGCTTTGTCGCTGGATGCCGCCTGTTTGTCTGAGCCCCGTCTTTCAGAGGTGTAACTAGGGTACGGTTCGGCCCTCCACCCCTTACTTGGTCGTCGCGGGTTTCGGCTACGTCTGTCGCTTGGCTCCTCCTGTCTGCCATGGTGGCGCCTGTCATTGACCTCGTCCTCCTCCCATTTGATCTGGGCCCACGCCCGAGCTAGGACATCTTCCATCGTGTTGCAAGTATACTTTGTGAGCTCCTTATACAAGTCAGAATCTGGAAGCAAACCTTTTCTGAAAGCCAAGATCACTGTCGTCGTGTGGCAATAGGTGATGTGGACCTTCTCGCGGTTGAAGCGTCCTAGGTAGTCTCGGAGTGTTTCTCCTCGACGTTGGATGACCTTGTACAAGTCGTTGGGTTGCTTCCGCAGCTTGCGGCTGCTGGAGAACTGTTGGACAAACGCATCATTAAGGTCGGCGAAGGAAGTGATGGATTGGGAAGGCAGTGAGGTGAACCATTCCATCGTAGGCCCAGCAAGGGTTGATCCGAAGCCTTTGCACATGCACGCTTCCCTTAACTCCTTCGGAATCACGACGGTGTGCATGCGCTGTCTGTAATGAGCCATGTGCTCATCCGGGTCCATCGTCCCGTCGTAAAGCTTGATGTGGGGGAGCGTGAACTTCTTGGGCATGTCGACCAGAACAATCTCATCAGCGAAAGGAGAGTCGGCGAAGCTCCCAGGATGGCTTTTTCTTATTGGTGTCGGGACCCCGGGAATTCGTTCCACAAGAGCTTCCAGCTCCTGCAGCTTCTTCAGCCATGCAGAGGGTGCTGTTGCGGGATCACCTTCACCGGTGACCGGTGGGCCTTCGAGCCCATCTTTAGTGCCTTCTACTGGCTGCATAGTCGCGTCGAACAGACTCTCCAAGTTCCGTCCCCGGTTGTGCTGTCGCGCCTCTGTCCCCCCGAGTGGTCTTCGTGTCCTGCATGAGAACCCAAGCCAAGCGGTGAGTCAGCCATTCGCATCATCGAGATACCGTTACCCGTGTTAAATGAGTTTGTCGAGGTTGAGCCGAGGGGTGCTCCGCGGCGTCTGTCACCGTCAGTGGTTTGCGTGCTGTGCTGCAGAGGGTGGCCTGCGGTGATGGTAGCGACTTGCTCCTTCAAAGCAGAGTTCTCACCCTCCAGACGCTGCAGAAGCTCTTGTTGCTTTGCATGTCTCTCTTCCTGCTCCATAGCCTTTCTCGCCTGGTCCTCAATTTGGGCTGATTGTTTTTTCACCAACTCTGCCAGCTCTGCTAAGATTGGACCTACGGGTTGCGCGGGGGTAGGCGTCTTTCCTGTCATGGTTAGGAACGACAATGGGAAGAAAAACACAAGAAAGATAAAGGGTTAGTGATCCCTGATAACAGATGCCACACTGTGGACGGTAGCAGTACTGTTGGGTCCCCACGGTCAGTGCCAAAATGTTTGTGTGGATTTTAGGTGAACCGGAGATTCAAGAAAGGTTCGGGTAGCCAACAGTGTTTGGCAGGGAAACACAGTGCGAAACCAGATTCAGGGATGAAACTGAGTAAAAAGAAGATCTTAGTGACTTTTCCTACAGGCGTGTATTGATTCTCGAGGTGGATTACAATGATTTGAAGTCAGAGAAAAGAAGGAAATTTCTCAGTTCCAGTTCGTGGTTCTCTTTTTTTTCGTTACAGATTAATCAGAATAAATAATGTACTTCGTAGTCGCTTAGCCGTTGGGTCGTTATAACGTGGCTCCGGGAACCTAGGCAGCGAGGGTGCTAAATCCGTGGATCACAACAACCTGGTCCTACATCCTCGGGGGCGTGGACCGCGGACGAACGTTGGTGTCGCTGGGTAAGCGGTCGCAGGCGCAGGCTGTTTGGCAAATCTTGGTCGCTGGGACAGTTGCTGGGCTACATCCTGGACCATTGTAGCCAACTGGACTGTTTGGTGCTAATTGGGCCGGTCGGGCCCAAGGCCAGTTTTTGGGCATACACTTACCTTTAAATATCTTCACGACTTTAGCATAATTTTGAAATGAGGCGACACTAATGTTGGTGACATGACCACAAGATAATTGAAAGTTTAGGGCTTATTTGGGAAGTAACAAAACCTTGGTTTCAAACCTTAGTTTCACAGAATCCGAGGTAAGTATGTAAGAGAGTTTTATCTCGATTTACGTAAAAGTGATTTTAGGAATTGATTCCCAAACAAACCCTTAGTGGTGTAGAACCGAACAAAAATGGTGGCTTGGAGAGCATTGATTATGCAAGAGGAAGCTATTTTATATCCCAACCGACGGCTAAAGGCGTGCGTCAGTATTATGCCCATGGAGCCCTTGTGCATTATGAATCATTTTTAATCTGAAATAAACATATGAAAAATTTTATCTTGATTTACGTAAAAATATTTTTAGAATCACCTCTAAAGGGTAGCTAAAATGCTACAAATCAAAACTAGAAATAACTTTTTCAAAGTAATTTATAATACATAATATAAGTATGTAATATGTATTTTATCTCCACTTATATCAACATGCCTTGTTATCACCAATTCAAACATGTGCACTATATAATGCCCGTTTAGCTTAACAGTAAAAAGTTATTTTTTCAATGTGATTTACTATTTATAGTTTGTTTAGGGTCATCTCTTGAAGAGTGATTTAATATAATCCGAGATAAATATATGAGAGGACTTTTGTCTCGAGTTACATGAAAGTGATTCTGGAATGGCAACACAAATAAACCCTTAGAAGTGAAAGCTATTTTTCAAATGCAATTTATAGATTGAAGTTATATCTGGATTTATATAAACATGTTTTGTTAACACTATCTCAAACAGACAAACACTACAATTTCTCCCATGTCCGTCAGTGCAAACAACCCAACAAAAAATAATGGACAACAAAACCTGAAAGCGAGGTTAGAAACTAGAGAGAGAAAGGGGCGTGCATCAGATGGCCCCTTGTACTTTTTTGTAATGCAAATCTTGGAACGTCACCTAGCACGCTCGGGCCCACGCAAAGAAAACGTCAACGCTCCGCATGGAGATTATTTTCTCACCTAATTCTCAGTGAGCTGAATGTAGATTTTACAGAATGAAGAATAAGACCTTGATTAAAAAATCAAACAAAACTAATAGGTACTTAACACACAAAAAGAAACTACAAAAACCTAATTGAAATATAAAATCAAAAACACTAAAATAAGTCAAACTTCAACGTCCCAATAAAAAGGGGGAAAATTATAAGGCCTAATTAAAAATTAGTTAAAACTATGAGGGCTTACAGATTAATTATCCTATTTTTATCAATACTCGGTTTAGCACATGCTAAAGATTTGTGCTGTTCTCCACTGGTCGCTGCCGTTAATTCAAGATGCCAAATCAACATAAGCGATAACTGAAACAAGACCTAGGGTGATTTACCATTTAATGGCACCACATGAGGCTTCAAGTGCAAACTCCCTCCATTTAATTGGGGATAGAGGAACAAAATTGAACTGTCAACTCTATCTGCCATTTATATATTTTGAACGCTATGGAATTTCTTTTCCCAGATAAAAAATTATTAAACAAAAAAAGCACAAAATTTGTTTGGTGACAAGGCCAGTTAGAGAGGGATATGTTAATTATAAAAAAGCTATGGAGAATTGAGATATAGTAATAGCGAAGTAAACGTGGGTACCCCTGTAAGCTTCAAGAACGCCACCTTCCTCAGATGTCCTACACTGAAAGCATTAAACCTGTTCCGGCCAAAATAAAACAAGCACTATCAATTACCCAACAATACGTTGCATCCAATTTGAATAACGCAATAGACGAAAGAAATATCAAAAAAATCAAAAGGAAGAAAGAACCAATAATAATAGTATGAGTATTAGATTGAGACAGATCATAGACTTATATTTGAAATTTTCTGATGGGAACCAAAACCAATTATTAAATCATGTCCAATAATGTTGAACCCCCTTCTTAAATGGACAGCATGGAGCCTTTAAACATCAAATCGTGAAATCCATTATGTCCACTAGTTTCGAACAATTCATGGGGGCTTACCCTCTTTTGCTCTATAAAAGAAAAACCTTTAAATCAGACTGTCAGCCTTACCATCTGTGGGACACTGATCATTGAAGACTCTGATAAACATTTTGCATGGATAATGGGACCCCTAGCAGTAATGAAATTTCTCCTAGCCATCTCAACATCATTGTCTGAGTTGGTCAGGTAAGTAGCCCCCTTGAACATCCACTCATCCCTTTCTTGACAGTAAATATCTTCAAATAGCTCACCACAGAACACACACAAGCATTGATTTTCATCCGATGGAACCACCATTGTATCCAGTTCAGTCTTGTGTGTTTTCTCACAGTCTGCGTCTACAGCATTGGTAGACTTAGATTCAGTTGAATATTCAACCTTGCCAGTAATCCACTCACATGACTGCACATACCATCTTCTTGATGCCTGAATCAGACCATTTTCTTCCTTTTCCCTCATAGCATGCCATACCAAGTGTCCATTAACTTGTTCTTCACACCTAAGCCTAAGGCCACAGAGGCCACAATGATGCGGAAGATCATCCCATAGTTCGCTGATCACAGATGGATGGAATTGTCGGATTACATCAGGCTTAAACTCAAAGCCAATAAGGTTTCTTATTTCTGTGGTGCTTAACTGAGATAAGGAAGCCGAGCTGTTTGCATCATGGTCTACCTCATCTCCGATTGATGGTGCATGGACAGCTGGAGAACCAGAAACAGGAGCAACTGGTGAAGAGCTACCTGTGCTAATGCTGTGGCTTTGATCTTCCAAACCACTCAGCATATCAGTTGGTGCCTTAATTGATGACTCTGACTTTGCAGCTATAAGACCCTTTGCAACTAATGAGCTTAAAAGGCTTGAAATTGGACTTGAGGTGTTGATGGAATTTGAGCTCCGACCCGAGGTACCACTCACAGTAGAGGAAGCTGGTTGTGAATCAGACGCCCTAGGTGGTTGTCCAACCTTTCCTTGAGATATTTTTGTCACAAGAGATGCGTCATCTAATGAGGTACCAACTGAAGATGGAGATGCAGCCTTCCCCTGAGGACTACCTAGCTGCGTTGGTTCATTCCCTGATTGCAATGGCAGAATCCTTGTATCCAGGAAACTTGTAGAAAGTAGATTATTCATAGTCGAACTATTAAGAATTCCCCTCTTCATAACTGCAGCTAACAAACCACTTGATATTGACTGATCAAAAGTTTCACTGGCTAGAGAAACTTTTGACTGGGCTAGCTTCTGCATCTTATCAGAAACTTCAGGAAGAGAAGAGCCATGTTGCTGCTTTGGCAAAACTCCAGTACAATTCCTTGGCTGAGAACAAGTCAATGAAGGTCCTGGACCATGCAAGTACCTTTGTTGTGATTTTTGCAACTTGACAACCTGAATATTAGAAGAACGAGCTGCTGAGGAATCTTGAATATACTTGCTCCGCAGATCTCCAGAAAAATTAGATTTTTTCAGAGTCTGTTGATGTTCTTGCTCAGCCAAAGTTTGCTCATGGTGAGGCTGGCACATTGTTTCTTGCAAAGAAGGAGACTTTTCATGCAAAGGGGTTTCAGCTTGAACAGCACTCAATTTATGCCATTCCACCATTCCTGCTGTTGAATTTGACAAGGAAGGCCGATCACCCAACATGATAGCAGAAGGCTTCGTAATTGATGGTAACCCACCAATTGATGCAAAACCTTCTGAGTGAACTGGCTTACGATTCAGCTCACCAAGTAAATGCTGCCCCTGCAATTGCCATGATGGCTGTCGATCCTGCTCAAAGTAGGCAGTTGTTTAATAGAAGGTCACACTATCTTACAGCATACACAACCACAAAAAATTTTCAATGATATTCCCTAAGAGTGTGGCGGCTTTGAAAGGGACTGGCCAAACTTTAGATCAAGCTATTAAACAGTCCACTTATAGACCTCTCAACATGCAAAAGCAAAAGAAACTGTGTCTCCACGAAGCAAAACAACGTGATGAAAACCAAAACAATAAACAAGCATTCAATAGAAACTGTGGGCAAGTGAATTTTTGTTCAATCTACATGAATATTAAGCATAAAACCCCCATATTGGAATTCTAAAAGCATTTACCAGGTCCTAAAATATCAGACAGAGACTTCTACGCAAGTCAGTGAGGGAGGATGTGCGGTTCACTAATATCCAACAGCAATATCTGATACATAGCAGTAATTGAATACTGAATTAATAAAAACTAAGCTGTACACTTACATTCTTAAGGGAAAACGAGCTAGCATGAGACATCAGCTATGTTGGAGCATCTAACTAACTACTTGAATAAATTTTTAAAATCCAAAATTAAGCATTGTTGCAGTGAATCAACAACAAAACTTAGGCTTACCAAGCCTTCATCAGCAGCAGTCCAATGATCTTTACCCAAGTTGCTAGAGACACTGGATGCAGTGTTATCAGTCACCCTAGAGTCCATATTGTCCCACATGAATTCCTCTTCCTCAGAATTCCTCCAGCTCCTTGACATCACACTACTCCTTATAGGTATTTCAGTTAAGCTTCGTGTTGGTGGCTGATGTGCATCCAAATTCAATGACTTGGTTGATTCATAAATTGAAATACCATGCTCGAGACATGAACCATTTCTTTGCCCAGACTTATCCTCTCCAATATCGTTGCCTGATTTGGACCATACCTTGTCATGTTCAAAATCAGTGATCCTACCACCAGTTCTTCCAATGCCCAAGCTCACTTTACTAGAAAGAGTGGAACCTTGTTCATTGCCTCCATATGACGCAGTGATGGTCTTTTCAGGAAGAGAATCAACAAATGCATCTCTATTAGCAGGCTTAATGTTCTGCAATATACAGAATTGCAATAAAATGATAACTGAAATGCACAGAGAGCAGGAAAGAAAGGAAGTAATAATTTCACATACAAGCATGTTACGTCTGGGATCTGCCCAAGGTCGGGCATTAACCATAGCTCTATCCAGCCTATCATTGTCCTCAGTTGAGCATGCGATAGTTCCAGTCATATCATTAGCTGTACCCATGGCCTTCATGACAGGAAACAAAATGAAAAAAAAACTTAAGTGCCAAGGATTTAATCTAAAGAGAGGTTCATGTGGTTGATATCTAATTATGCATAACTACAACTCATCATCTATGCAAGGCTTTATATACATCAGAAAACTTCAGAGCACTGACATCTTGCTTTTTGACAACCGACCGCAACTGGGAGAAATGGGCAAGGTTCCCAAGTTTACCCTCGCAGGTTCAGGTTGCATGACAAATTGATTTTTGACCCAAGAATATCGCATTAAGTCCCAATAAGAAACAAAATTAGGATTTGATGCTAGATAGTCCCCTCCATTTTCCCCATAAGCAATGCATGAGTGACTATTACCAAAAAAAAAATGCACAAGATGACACCCATCCATGATCCAACATTGACCTTTCAAACATTGAGGAAAACTTTCTAGTCCAAGTACTTCACCTACCATACTGGATTGCTGAAGACGTTGCCTTTCTAAATACTTGGGATTCACATGGATGCCATGAGGGGGGCGTTGTGATTGGGAATCACTCCTGAGCAATGGAGATGGAGAAGATAAAGCATTGGCTGCCGGAGTAAAACCCATTTCTTTCTCGATCATTTGAAGGGTCTGAAGAGGAAAGACCCCTTTCCAAGTTCCAAAAAGATGCCTCATGTTTGAATGGACAGATGAATCAACCTGTCTGTAAGCCTTGCAAAATACCTAAAATTTAAAGGAGTAACAAGCAGGTACCTAGTTAAAAAAATAGGCATGAAAAATCAGAAAACATATATTTTGAAAAATGTAAGCAGAAGAAATACTACCATTGCTAAGAAGGCAGTTAATTCATGTTAATGTTGACACAAGGGTTCTTACTAATATTCCCACAACAAAGCAAAATTACAA
Source organism: Vachellia collinsii (assembly GCA_006871305.1). Classification (NCBI taxonomy): domain Eukaryota; kingdom Viridiplantae; phylum Streptophyta; class Magnoliopsida; order Fabales; family Fabaceae; genus Vachellia; species Vachellia collinsii. Next base: position 12,358 of record QFDD01002281.1, on the reverse strand, counting down.
AAAGTTTAACAAAATTTAAATCACCCAACAATCTGAAGGATTTTTTTTTTCATTACACATAATAAACAAATTAATTTGAACATCTAAAACAAAGGCGCATAGGTAAATGAAAGGTTGCGAGAAAATTATATATCTGACCTCAGGCAGTCTGACAGCAAAGTATTTAATATATTCCCGCCCAATATTCTTAACTATACTGTCCAGCAGATAGAGTGATGGCAGCTTTTGCTCACTAGGCACCTGGAGTCATTAACCCAATCAGAAGCAAAATGAGCCCTCTTTGCAATAGAAATAAGAATGCCCAACAGACATAGGTATGATCAGTAACAGAAATGACCAATCTATAACAATACAGAGATAAGCACGTCATATATAAGAGGGGCCAAAAACAATTGGAAGTAACATTATAGTAAGCTTGGAAGACTCATCAAAGACTGAAAGATGATATTTGTCATGTGGCATATTTCTTATTCTTGAACAGTCAAAAGTGAGCTACTACTAGCGCACAGACAACTGCAGAACGTAAACCGGGTTCACCTCAAGAATATTAGAGCAAACAGTCGCAACAAGTGCCTTGGCTGCATGGACATTCTCGTCAGCAATTATAGTCAAATTCGTAATTATTGGTTTTGAATTAAAAGTCAGCTCAGCCAGCGCAGTCTTATACTGAGTTACAAGCTCCTGGTGCAGCAGTTGCTGGGGACCGCGACCTGAATCATTGCTTCCCCGATCCCAGTCGTTTGCTCTAAACCTTGCCGAAGCCAACGTATTAATCCCAGAAGCCACTTGTCGCTGAGGAAATGGTCGAACACTTTGATTCGGATCGAAGTCAGGGTCGTTGTGCAATCGCGGTTTTTTCAAACCAAGTTTTCCCATCCTATCAAACGATCTACGGGAATTCTCCATGTCCATCCCCTAGTAGAAATCTAAACCCTATTCGGAAAATAAATTACAACGTAAAAGGGCTTCCCAGTGACTACAAGTGACACGACTATTATCGTCAAAATCGACGAAGGATTAAGATGAAAATATCCACAGAAGACCCTAATTCAAAATTAGGCCATGAGAATGCAGATAAAACCCTCATTCCAATTCAAATAAATGAATACAAACAAAAGTCGGAGCAGGAGTTGATCCAGATGATTGAAGGATCTTATGATATTTAGATAATGAGTACGAATTCAGACATTCAGTTTTCAGTGAGGCTGGGTTCAGACCCGAGCTTCGAGTCTTTAACTCTTAATGAACATCAAACGGCTGGTTCGTATGGAAATGACAACATTTAATGCCTCCATTCCCAGTTGACCGCCGAGCGTCGGAAAATTTTTTCATGTAATAACAATAACAACAGAAAAGGAAATGGGAGTGCGGACAAAAAATTTATTTTTGGAGAATATATTTATATTTAGATAAATGGTAAATTTAAAATATATTTTGTTAATTAAAAAGGAGCTTTTTATTTAAAATATATTTTAAAAAAAGAATTATCAAACAATGGAATTTGTAAACTAAAATTCTTTTAAGCTCAAAATGCATTTTAAACTTTTAAAAGAAATTGTCAAATAAACACACAGATAAAAATTGAAGTTTAGAACTATGTAAAACACACTACCCATTTAAATTAGAAGTGGCTATTAATGACTCTTCATGTAAATTTCGTTTTGGTGTATGGATTAAACTATTGAAAATGAGTTCCGATTAAAAAAATAATAAAAATGAGGAGTTTTACTTTACCCATATTTCTATACGTCTTCCTCATCGTGAATTTCATCTCTCTTTCTTCACCCCATTCATACTGCTTTTCCATCGAAGAACTGTGACTAGAACAACATCCCGCCATTACTGCTCCACGAATCAAATCATATAACCATTCCTCAATTTGAAAAACTTTCAAAACATGGTGCAGATTAATACAAGAACTAGACATAAATGCAAAATAGTAGCCACACCAAATTAGAAATTAGAACAAAAAATCCTTTGTCAGAAACATATCCTCGTCGTCGTCGTAAAGAACAACATGACATAAGAGCAGCACCCAACAGCGAGATATATCCCACCACATTGTCATCGCAGTACCTCCATCTTCAAGTCTCCTGGCCGGTAGCCTCTTCAGGTCCTTCATGGAAACCAGCAAAGCAGCACGGCACGGATTTTGCCGAAAAAGGCTGACTGATGAAGAACTGGGAGTGACCATTAGTCACAGCTTCAACCAAGTTATTTTCCGTCTCAGTTGGCTGCCTAAGAAAACTCGTCACATCGAGACTAGTTGTAGGGCTTTCTTTACTCATGATCTTCTAATCAATACCCAGCCAAAAAGATATCGCACACAGAGAGGGAGGGAGGGAGGGAGGATGACCAATAAATTGGTTCCCGCAATTATATCCCGTTTCAACTTCTATCTATTTTCACCCCATTCTCACGTTCAGTCGGATAGCATTCTTGGAACTCAGGAGAGCGAATCCCTAAATTTGGAAATTCAGCAAAATTCAATTCAACCATCACAGGAGTGGTTAATGGCATTTTGAGAATTAAAAACGGCAGGCTTCGCTTCTTCATTCTGTTAAAAATATTAAAACGTTCAGGCATTAAATTAGTTTTAGATTCGATTCATGAACAGTACAAGCCTTAAAGGATGTCAATGGCTTCGTAAACGGAATTTAATAAAACGACAGTTGCACTCGATCCGTTGCCCAGCCACATAGGACTGTTTGAGCGTTTCCACCTAACCAAAATGCGAGAAAATTGCTCCAAAAAAATGCCGGCACTGCTTCCCATTAACTAAATCCAGTTACAAAGGAATTTTACATACAAAGTTATGGAAGAATAAATTTTACATTTCTTAAAAATTACAAGATTGCCTAAACAATTCTTTGTGGGGGAAACAAAAGATGGAGTATCCCTGCTTCATCTTGAAAATCAGTATTAATCAGAAGTAGAACAAAAATATACATCTCTGACTCTGTAGCTGCAACCAAGAACGAAAAAGCAAGAACGTTATTTATATCGCCCAAGCTTAGACGAGCATAAAACTTACGAGACAAACAATCTGGTAAAAACCATACACTACTTAATAACCATTCCTCTTGTCCACCGCAGGAGGACAACCACATCAGGCCCAAGTTCAGTGTTTTTAAAGGCCATTTTGGAAATTTAGTACGCACCTGAGACTTCTAAGAACGAGGTATTGCTGTCTGACAAAGATCGAATAAAAATCCTGTGGTATGTGCATAAAGAACAACTCAGTTCCGCCCAATCAGGCAGGTAAGGGTATGTTAGGGAGCGCAGGTTGAGGTGCAGGAGGTTTGATCAATGATCTTAAAGAATCCATTATACTTGAAAAGGAAGGACGTCTCCAGGGCTCACTGCAGAAAACCTTGACAATCAATAAGTTGACGACAGAATATTAAGCAGAATGGACATGATGGTTCTGAACTCACCTAGCCCAGCAAGCATCAATAATTCCAGCTACTTGGGGTTTCAAATCACGTGGAATTTCAAGCCTTTTTCCCTTAAAGCCAACAGCTGCCACAACCTACAACACAGAGATCAAAGAAAGATTAAATTGATACAAATGCTCCCCCATAAATATATCAGCAATTATCCAGAGATTAAAACAGGATACAAATGCAAAACAAATCAAAACAAGAACCAAAAGCAATACTACTGACAATATCTTAAACAATATGTTTGTTATGGTTAGCCTCTTTGATACATGTTTCAATCAAGAGCTATGATACCAATCTCTTCGATACATGTTTCAACCAAGAGCTATTATACCAATCAGATTCCTACCACCATCCCTGAAGAACATGCTTCTTAACACAATGTTTCTTACAATGATCTATATACCATCGCTTTTCATTACATCCAGAGAACTATTGACAGAATAGAGAAGCAAGGCATATATATTATTTCAAGCATCATTTGAACATATCAAACCTGTGAAGGATTCAAATTACCCCACGGCTGTTGCAATGTTGTCAGCTCCCACAAGATTATACCAAAACTGTAAACATCTGACTTCTCATTGGATGGCTCATCTCGGAGAACTTCTGGGGCCATCCACTCAGGCTAAGGAATGTAGAATTTGAATGAAAAATAATTAAATTAAAAATACAAAGCTATTTATGTGAAACGATACTGGAAAAAATATGTGAATGTAACTTACAGTCCCAGCAGCAGACTTGGATGAGAGAAATGTATTTGCCTTAAGACGTGAAAGGCCAAAATCACAAACCTAAAGGTACAAGACGTGTTTGTTAGCATTTTATTTTGAAAAAAAAAGAACCATCACAGTCCACTAAAACAAACATTCGGTCCTTAACCATAAAAATAAATGAGAAAAAAGATCAAGTTACTAATACACCCTTGACTATTCATAGAGAAGTTTATATTAACACAGAATTTTAGCAGAGAAGGTTGAAACTTGGATTCATGAAAGCATACTATGTTCTTCTTCAATAACATTCAACCTTCCCCTAGTTCACATAGTTATAAATTTCCAGTTTAAAACAAATTAAGAAAATGGAGCTGGTAAAAACAGTTATTGACAAGAATTTCAAGAATATTCAGGGTATGTTTGGGAATAGCTTTTCTAAGTGATTTTACGCAATCCAAGGAAAGTATGTGAGAGAAGTTTTATCTCGACTTGCGTAAAAGTGCTTTTTAAGTGATTGCCAAACAAAAATCAAACTCATGATTTGGATGTTTAGCTTCACTTCCCAGAAAGGAGGGCATTTGCTGTCTGTAACATCTTGAGGTATTGTCCCCGCCCGTAACACCAAGCGTTGCTAGGGACCTAACACCTTAAAGGACCCCAGAGTGGGTGAAAGGGGAAAGAAGATGTAGTAGGTAGGGTGCACTTGTCTCATATCGGTTAGACTCGACCAGAGTGAAGGCCATATATGTAGTCAGGGCATGGCCTTTGACATTCGAAGTGCTTTTTGGATGACTATGAGATCCTAAAAGAACAAAACCCTGTGCCTACGGGCGGCTAAACAGGGGCAATACCTCAGGATGTTACAATATGGTATTTGAACTAGGCTCTAATACCATAATGTAACATCTTGAGGTATTGTCCCTATTTAGAGTATAACACCAAACATTATTAGGGACCTAACACCCTGAGGGACTTCAGAGTGGGTGAAGGGGGAAGGGAGACATAGTAGACAGGATGCGCTCAAGGCCCCCATCGATTGGACTCGTCCAGAGTGAAAGCCATGTATGTAATCGGGGCATGGCCTTTAATATTCGAAGCGCCTTTTGAGTGATTATGGGATCCCAAAAGGATAAAACCCAATGCCTACGGGTGGCTAAACCGGAACAATATCTCAGGATATTACACTATCAACTTGTCATTTAAAATGAAACAAATAAACAGTACCATTTAACAGACTGCAACTTTCATACAAGGTTGGAACAGACTAGCAAATTTAAATGACTTGATATAGGCTTGAAAAATGAAGGAAATTTGAGAGAGCTGAGAGCATACTATCAATGGTGACCAACATTTTAGATGAAATTCAAAGATCATACACATGCTTGAGCAGTCTTCATTCCTACCTTCACAGTATATTTCTTGTCCACAAGGAGGTTTGGAGACTTCAGATCTCTATGAACAATGGGAGGATTGCGTTTGTGAAGATAATTCATTCCCTTTGCCTATACATGAAAAATAGTGACAAAAGATTAACCTGGATGATAGTGCTACAGTAAAAGAAAAAAGAGGCAGTAATTTTGATTTTTTATATGCATACCACATCATAAGCCATACTCAGTCTACGCCTCTCATCCAACATCTCTCTGGCACCAGGTCTGTGTAACAGCCTGTACAAGCTACCCCTGCATTTAGTTCAATCAACACCTCTTAGGGTCTAGGGTCTCTATCTTATGGTCTGTTAAACAAAGACTGGAGAAGGATATTGCATAAAACCTAGATAAATATTCTGTGACAATTGATAAGTTAGGAGGCTGAGTAACTGCGCCCATAAATAAAACAATATTTGGATGCCGCAAGCGTTTCATTATTGCAACCTAGCAAAGGAAACGAAGATAGAGCACAAATCAACAGCAAGTAAAACCTAAAGTAGAGAAGGTGTTTCCTCTGCAGAAAGCAAATTAAGAGCTTAAGCGTATACCTCTCTCAGAAACTCCTTGAATCTTTCAGCATGAAAATCTTGTTCCATTAAAATTTTAACAGCAACATCCTTGAGTAAATAATATTTTAGAGTTCATAAGAAAAACAGACTGAAAACATGGAGAGTAGGGCTACGCAAGAAACCTAGGACGACATAAAGTACTAAATCTGCTCTAAACTTCAATGAAACAATCCTGCTCTCAATGCAAAGTGTCAAAATAAAAATAAGCCATTTTGCAGCATTCAGCTTCATTTATTTTCAAGGAGAACTTTTGTTTTCTAGGAGAATGATACATTTTCATTTAAACTTCTCATCATTTGATGCACCACTAAATTAAAAAACCTATACATCCTATTACAGGAAACGTCAAACTCAAGGGCTTTCTGCTGATAATGGACAATGAAAAAGAAAAACAACAACAAAAGTAACCAGTGGTGGATTGATAGCTTCTATGCGAAAGAAGTAGCCAATAATTTAGAGTACAATCACCTGTTGTTACAAGACAAATCACGTTTCATAAATAAATCATGGTCGGTAATTTCTGCCTCTCACACAACTACCATTAGTTACTAGACAAAACTGAAAAAAGATATTGAGACGAATACAGAAACTTTGGAAATTTGTAAACCAAAGCAAATAAATGAGTTGCATACCGAGCCATTCCACTCAGCCCTATGTACTGTTCCAAAAGAACCTGAAAATGCAGCAATCCATTTTCAATTAACAAATAAAATAGTGATTTACTCAAATCATGCCAAAAGGGACATGAGGATGGATTGTTTAAGTTTCATCATATAGGTATTAATGCAAGGCTCAAAAATGTGAAATTGATAACTAAGGATGTATACCCGATCCTATTCTTTCTTTCAAAATAAGATCACTCCAATGTATGTCGAAATCCTCCATATCAAGGCCAAGCTCTCTACTGGTTTTGCTAGCAACCAGTTGACTTCCTTCAGCAAACCTCCTACCCTCAGTAGCATCAATATTCGACTTTGTCAGTGTTATAGGGGTAGGCAGTAGATCCTTGCCCATGGGTGTAGGGTCAACAATCTGGGGAGCATTGCATGATGCCAATGTTTCAGAACCCTGATCATGAGTTCTTAAAAGAGAAACTTCTGAATGCATAGACTGGCGAGGATTTTTGTTGCTATCGTTTGAATTTGACCTAACATTATTTCTGCCTCTGCCCTTCCCATCAAACGGTTCTGGAATGGATAATCCAGAGTTCCCATCAGCAATAGCTCCTCTAATATCAAATTCAGTGTATTGTATACTAGCACCATTTTTCAAAGACAATAATAATCAGGAAGACATGATAGCAAGCCAATTCATCCAAGAACATGCATACTATAACTAACGCCTAAATATTCTACAAGTAGTCCAAGAATATCACCTGCAGAATCATTGTCAAAGACAAGTTCAAGAGACACACAATCTGAAAAATACTCTTTGGCCAATGACCTGAAATCAATGGTAGGTTCAGCTGGTTTAAGTCTTGGAAAGCTCAAGGGTGAAGAAAGTGAGATGGAGGATGGACCATTGAGCAAGGAATCAGGCTCGCATAAATAACCTGGTTTCCCAATTAAATCAACCAGATATTCCCTGTAATTAGATATCAGATGTGAGGTGACGGCAATATTACAACAACTGATTCATAATGTCAAATCATGAATGTTCCAGCATGTTAACCACCAAATTTATTTCATTGACAAATTTTTGCACTTCCAATGTCACAGGCCATGGAATCAATTCCCCAAATTGCAATACTAATCGTAAACATTAATGCAAACATAAACATTGAACAAAATATACCTTTCAAGCCCAAATTGGACAAGACAAGAGGAAGCATCATCTCTCGAACAGTATTTACAGCCCTTGGCAACTCGACAGGGCAAATCAATTGTGTCAGCTAGCACCTAAAGACATCATAAATGAAGCAAGCCATCTCAAAAACATAATGAACACTGCAGTAGGTATGCATAAGTACAACCTCCAACCACCCAAAGATTGAGAACCTTACTTTGAACAGTATAGCACGATGCCTGCAGAGGCCAACAGATAGACTACCTAAAGGAACAACAACAGATCCCAAGCAACCTTTTAGATCACTGCACGCCCTCCAGATGGAAACAAAGTCATCTTCCCCAACAGAAGCTGAACCCCTTGTTAAAGCAATAAAACATAGTCAAGAGTGTCATTACCAGACACCAAGCTTTTAGTTAAAGCAATCAATACCAAGGAGACTCACCCCATACGGTTGCAAACCAACTTGGCAAGATGGTCTACAACCTCAGCTGTGGTTATGCAGCTACTAGAAATGTTAAGTACTCTGTTTTGCAACTCTTTTAAGCTACGATCACTACGTTGATCCACCAAAACTACTTCAAGTGAAGAATCATGGCCGGGATCTACAGACTTTAGTGATTCAATTGATGGGATTCGGCCATTTTCCTGTCGATCAGTACACACGTTCCACACGTAAGGATTCATCCCATGGACAAGGTAGAAGCCATCTGGAATCTTGTCAGAGTAAGCTAGGCAGCCATTGACCTAGTTATATATCATTAATAAGACACAATGTCAACATGTATATATTATAATAAATAAAGCAAAGCTAATGGGATGAGACTGCTTCCAATTCCTACGTAACCTTATTCCAAATCTATAGGGATTTTTTTTTGGGGGGGGTGTTGTGATGGAAGAGGCAGGTAGTACTTATCCTGTTAATTTAAATTCGCCCAACAACTTGCCAACAAGATTTTAAGTTTCTCTCTCAAGAAATAGTAATCATAACATGCTTTCAAATCCCTTACTCATCTATAACATATGCTCAATTATGGCCTCCTAATGGTGACTTTCCTCTTAAAACCCACTGCGGATTCTGTTCACCCGCAATAATGAGTCAATACAAAATTAACAGTTTAAAGACTCTTTGACACAAAATGGTGGGTCACTTTATACAATTATTAAGCAGTCCAAAGATGGAGAAAGCACATTTTAGTGATAAAGTAAATCAAATTTCAGCTCAAAAATGAGTCATTAAATCAACAAGATCATAAATTTGAGTGTAAAGAACAGATTAGGTGGACACTCCGCCCATACTGAACAAATTCAGTACGTACATAATCCAAAGCAAAAGTAAAAAGCTACTACTTCGAATTTGTGCGGATGCAAAATCCATTCAAATCGAGCTAAAGATACTCCCATCACCCATTGCGTCATTTCATGAAAAGATATCGACCATAGTCAATTAATGCAGCTTCAGATGACATGGTCATATGGTATTTAATTTGGCCAATAAATCAGACGTTGATACTCACCCTCAACCTAGTCATGATATTGACAACCACAGCCATAGTCAGCTATTGTCCATTCACATGCTTTCGCATGTCCTTTAGTTATTTATCAACGTTCGGTTCATGATACAGCATGTCATGAAAAATTGCGCACACAATCTCTTCCACGCCCGAAATACCAATCATAATGCAAATAACTTAGTCTATAACGCATTTAACTGCAAAATCAACCTACCCAGAATCGATGTGACACTGCCTCTGCTGAATTTGATGACGACGACCTTAAAGTAGACTCATCAGGTAATGGATCCAGAAAATTTGGATCATCAGCACATGTTGCCTCGGATGAAAGCCTGAGTGCCAAAGCCTGCTGCAATTGATAACTCTCCTCCGTCTGCTGCGCCCAGCTTCTACCCGACGACGACCCTCCTACCCTTACCGTAGTCTCCACTAACTTGTTCCGCAGCTCGCCTACAAGACCAGCACCACCGCCAACCTTGAACCCATCGTCATGCATATAACCAAAGGCATCGATCTCATTTGCAGCTGCCGCGGACAGAGTTGGAGCATAATACTCACCGGACAGCGAACTTTCGCCAAAGCTGCTACCACTAGACTGCCTCTGCAAGCCGATCGATGAGTATAAATTACCGATCCGATTCCCCTGCTGAGGGACCCTGTGATCAGCAACCAAGTCCCAATCATATCCTCTGTCAAGCTTGGCTTTACTGTTCTTGCCGTCACCGGATGAAGAATCAAATAAAGAAGTGGGAACAGTAGTGCTGGCGGACAAGGCTGAACCACCAGCGAAATCGTCATCAGGAATTTGGTTCAGAAGGGTGTAGTTAGATCTTCTGGCAGGCATTTCCATGGATACAGTTCGTATCCGCTGTTCACAAAACCCTAAAACTCGCCATTTGCCGAGTGACGTCTCTCCGCAGGAGCAGGTGACTGTGGATCCTTCTTGGTCCCCTCTCTAGAATTCGATAGCCGAAGAGAGAGGGAAGGAGGGTAAAAGCGAGGGAGCTTTTATTGGGTGGCGCAATCGTAATATTCCTTTTAGCTACTTTTAGCGAGTTCGGTCACTTTTTCAATGCCGTGGGCAGACGGGCATTCGATATATTTTGTAAATAACAACTTAAAAATAATTTTTAAGAATTTATAAATTAACTATCAAACTCTGAAATGATATTCTTGAAGAGATCCACCCAATTAATATAATCGTTTTAGGCGTCTGCCCCTTGTCTTAAATGCTTGCCAAGATTTCAATGACTTTTTAATATCGCGCTTTGGCTATTTTGGGGGCAAAGAGAAAGGTGTTGCATTCTTCTCATCTTGGTCTATCTGCCATTATTGCAATGGATTGTGTGAAAAGGGCGGATGGGGGCATGGCTTGCAGGGAAAACACATGGGGCAAATTTGATTAGGAGCTTCTGGTGAAGTAGTGCTCTGTACCAACTGTGGTTTGCATTAATGTCCATTCACGAGGGAAATGCAGGCGATGCCTCTGAATTTAATTGGTCCTGATCGAAAAGGAAGGTCCGTTAGGTGTGCCGGCGAATTCCAGTCAAACCAGCAGCCACCTCCTTTGAAGTGTAGCCCTCAGATCAGATGCAGTTATGCTGCCACCGCCAGTAAAATGCCATCATTTTCTAAACTGTACGCCTTCCTTCTCCGCTTTGCCTGGTATCTGTTTAATTTGGGGGGGGGGGAATAGGGGGGGAAAACACTGGCGGATTTTACAGGTGAAGCGAACATGAGAATTGACCAACTGACCTTCATTTATAGATTGCGATCATTTTTTTTTATTTAATCCATCTGCTTGCCAAAGCGTTGCTTGTGCGACCGTAGAAGGTTGGTGGCGAGGGGGGAATAATGGGATGAACCGCGCCACCTGATTGGTGAAGAATATCAGCCCTTTTAAAAAAAAGGAAGAAAAAGAAACGAACGCAGATATTCACATCCCAATGCCTACCAATGCCAGGTATCGCCGGTAGAGATGAATTTGTATTCGGAGAACACAGAGATTATGCTTGGAGACAGAAATAATCTACAGGGGAAATTATACTAAATGCTGCACAGGTTGTGCAATAAACATGCATATGTATGATCCCCAATCACACAGTGCTGTGACGTGATGATAAAGTTTAGAGTTATCGGGTGCAACAGTGTCTATCATAGCCTCGAAACTGGCGCGCAGTTCTGATCGCCCAGCAAAAGATTGAACGATGGATGGCCAGAAAAATTAGTTTCAGCTTTCTGATATTTTACTTAACTCCTAACGTTAAATCATAGGGTGGTTAAATTTCCACTTATATATGATCTGTGTATATCTATAGGCTGTCTCTCCAAAGTCAACCGAGTTGTGGGTTTGGTCATTTTAAAAAGCACCGCCGCAGGGAGGTTGGCGTTTGATATATTATACAGCACGTACCTTCATATTCACTTCACGTGCGTGTGTTTTTCGTATATTGTTTAATGCTTAGAGCCACTTAAGGCATGAGGACGGTCAATTTGTTTCGTGTGCTTCTTTCTATCTCTTGAGTTGCTATCGATCAGTGCTTCTAGATCTCCACCGACCACTGTTCAACATCCTTTTTTGTTAACCTTTCTTATTGGGTTTTGTGACGTTCTTGGCCTATTTTAGTCCCTTCTTAGCTAAATTATGCTTTCTGAATATTTTTCTCTGTTAAAATTGTCCGATATTTTGAGGTTTGCATTCATACTGTCATGTCTATTTTGTTGCTTTACATTATGTGCTCGCTGATGTAGGTGTGCACGTCAGTGTCCTGAGAGCCACTTACTACCATTGTATATGCATTGAAGGTGACCAGGTTCGTCTCATGTTCTAATTTCGGTGTGAATCAACTTTGACTTCCAATTCACCGTCATTATTTCCATTCAAGTCCCTTTCACAGCAAG
>QFDD01002280.1:0-19888 GCA_006871305.1 Vachellia collinsii | reverse complement strand
GAAGAATCCCTTTACATATATTTGGTCTAATAAGAAATTTAATGTCTTATTCTGATATAATTTTGGATGACTTAGATGGGTATGTATATATGATTGTATAAATTATGTATACATTAATCCGAGACAGAAGTTAGACATGAGAATAATGGTTTATAAAGGAAAAGTTGTTTTTAAGCTATCAATAAAGAGTAATGAACCCAAGATCAAACCTGGCACGTTAGAAAAATTAAAGGTTATTTTTAAAAATTCAAAATTTTTCAGAAAAGCCCAATCTAAGGAAAGTTGGTAGAAGACTGTTTTATAAAAACAGAATTTATACGCTTAGAATAGCTGCGTCTAATAATTATGAAGTCTAGATTGGGCTGAGTTATATAAAGGGGTGTGACATTTGTTGGTATCTCTTCATCGTTATACACACACCCTAACACAGAGAGTCATAGATACAAGAGCAAATTAAAGTTTTTTTTTTTTTTTTACAAGAGAAGCTCATCCAATTTCACTCTACTTTACGCTCTGGTAAATAGGAAAAAAAATTTTGGCAAAAAAGGGGAGAAAATAAAGGTAGAAAACTCATATTTGCACCAAACAAAAATTTTCAAGCCATTTATGTATCATGGTATCACAGAGGATAAAACTTATATTAAGTTTGTAATGTCTATTATGTCAAATTTCCCCAATCACATATTTTTTATATAGATTTATATTTAAATAATAATTAAAATTGAAGAAATTGACATATTGAATATAAAAAATTTAGTTTAAGTATGTATCATCCTGTAATAAAAATACATGTGGCAATGTGGCATCAAATTGAGAAAAATAAAATAAAGTATAATGATTCCTTTTTTTTTTTTTTAATGGAGACAATCCTTTTCCGTTGACATGACAGTTGACGAAGAAAAGGAAGGTATGGTAGTTGGGACCATTTCCAAAAAATTTGGGGTCACATTAGTTTATAATACAATTCTTCGATTCCCTTCCTCTCTTTCTTCATGGATTCACATTATTGCATGCCATCATCTTCTTCTTCTTGCTATCTGCACCCCACAATCCATACACATCAAAAGGCAAATTCACCACTGGCACTGCTAAACCCACCAAGAACCACACCAATTGGCTTCAGAATAAGCAGGTTCGGTTCTTCCTTCTCTTATTCTGTCATTTAAGCTTTAATTTTTTTCCCCTTATCTGTTTCATTTTCATTTGATGATTTCCGACAATTCCTCCTCCTACCAGTAGCCACTTCGCTTGTTTATGCTCTCACCACCAGAAGAAGCCAAAGTCATTGTTCAGGAAGGAGCCTTTCGGTAGAAAGGCGAAGAAATGGGGTTATCATCAATCGGTTGAAAATCCAAGTGAAGCAGGTGACAACAAGAAGAAAGGCAGCGTTGCTGGAGCAATTGCTCTTGTCATTGGGACCAGTATCGGTTCTGGAATTCTCGCACTTCCCCAGAAAGCTTCCCCAGCTGTACACACTTCTTCCTTCTCCCCATTACCCTTGAGCTACAAAAGCTTTTATGACCTTAGATATACTCTGATAGTCAGCTTTTATGACCTTCTTATTTTTCTAGAACATGTCTGCTAAAGATTTTCCTTTTGCCCTTCTGATATCAGTTTTTGAATGTTTGGGTGTTTATGTATAATAAAAGCAGGGATTTGTTCCAAGTTCAGTGTCAGTAATAGTATGTTGGGCTTTTCTCCTCATTGAAGCACTTTTACTTGTTGAAATCAATGTGGCTCTTCTGAGGAAGAGGAGGAGGAATAGAGATGGTGAATTGGAAGTCATTTCTATTAGAACAATGGCCCAAGAAACACTTGGGGAATGGGGTGCCACTTTGGCCAGTGTCACTTATATCTTGATGGGATATAGTTGCATGGCTGCTTACTGTTCCAAATCTGGAGATCTCCTTTTTCAATGGATCAATCTCCCAGCACCAGTCTCAGGCTGTCTATTCACTGCTCTCTTCACAATGCTTATCTCCATTGGGGGAGCCCAAGCTACTGATCTAGTTAACCAATGGCTTACAGCTTCCATGATTGGTAAATTCATAGTATAATTGTTTGTGTAATATGAGAAGACATATAGTAATATTTCCACGCTCTTAGATTATCATTTTTGTCTACTGATATTCATTTGTCAGATGAAGTAACACATCTCAAGATAAAAGTGAAAATCCATGGGTTAAAAAGACAACATCTAGGAATAGCTCTCAGTATGTTGAAAGAAAATTTGGGTGGCGGTATAGCTAGGAATAGCTTCTTGAGATTAATTCAACAAGAGTTTTGTTTTGACTGTTAAGTGCAAGTGCAATGCATTTATCATGAGGGTAATATCTCTGTAGATTGGCTTGCCAACTGTAATCTTGTACAGGGTTTTGGAAAAGACAAGTTTAGTGATCCTCCTCAGGGTCTGAAAGAACATTATATGACTATTGGGACAGTGGATGTTTCAATCCCATGTTCTTTATTGATATAATAAAATGTTTTGGCTCTGGCCCCATTTTTCTCCAAAAGAATAAAAAACCAACACGTTAAGAAGTTGAATTGTCACAGCACCTTTTCCAAATGTTAAAGTAAAATGTTAATGCTGGTACTTTCTTATTTCTTCATCAGCTGTTTTGATAACTTGGGTATCTTATTGCACTTTTACTTGTTTGGTGGTTTTAATTGTGTCGAACTCCTGCACTGCAACCTACAAGCCCATATATAAGAATGTCCGGTGATTAGTTTGATTACTTTTTTCATCATCATTGAGAGTGGCACGAAAATATTGCTACGAGTAACGTTTGGAATGTTTAATTTAATTATGTGCGAAATGAATCTTGTAAACAGGTCTCTTATTGGCTATCGAAGTACTAGCAGCTGCGTTTGGGGGATGGTCTGGAATAGGAGGAGGCAGTGACTGGGCAAAAGTACCAGAAGCAATGCCTGTCATTATCTTTTCCCTAGTGTATCATGATATAGCTCCGGGTAAAGATGAAAACTTTTTCCTTGAAATCTAATATGGACATAGTCATACTACAAAATACACAAAATACAATGTGTTCAAGCGCAGTTTCAAGTCTCATGTTGTGTCTAATATGAATTTCAAGAACATTATGTATTTTCTCTTGAAGTACCCATGTTTCATGGCTTGATATCCATACTTACACATCCTTGCAGTTCTTTGTGCATATTTGGAAGGCGATTTGGATCGTATAAGAGCTTCAGTATTTTTTGGTAGTCTTGCGCCGCTGATGGCAGTGCTTGTTTGGGATGCAATTTCCCTTGGTTTGGCGGCAGAAGTAGAACAGATAGTTGATCCTATTGAGCTGTTATTCAGGTATTCCATCCCTTGCAGAGTTATTTTGGAAGATTTCAGTGAATGCTATTAGTTACAAGTAATGGTTAAAACCAAACGTTGGTCTTCAAAAACTGACCCCACACATCATTTAGAAAAGTTTGTATGGCATCAATTTAATACCTCTGTGAGAATGAAATTGAAACAGAATTATACTTCTGAATATTTGAATACAGACAAATCTTTGAAGGATATAAAAGGATGGTGCAATACTCCCTCATTAATATTAAATAAGAGGAGGCAAGAAAGGGCATGGAATTTTTTCCCTTACCTCCCTTCTGGGTTTTATTCTCCTGTTATTTATTGAAATGAAAAATATAAAATTAAAACTGGTAAGTGTGAATGATTTAGGGTGGAATGGGCTGGTGTTTCACTTTTGGTCGGAGCCTTCTCACTTCTAGCAGTTGGGACTTCACTTATTGGTACTCTCCTCAGTTTCTCAGAGTTCTTCAAGGAGCAGCTTAAAAATCTAGTCTGGCTTTCTCCTCCAACACAGGAATCAAATGTAAATTTCATACATTTAATAACTTGATTGGGTAACCTCATATGATAACTAGATGGTTAAAGCTGTTTTGGACAGGGTGGTTGGTGGGGAAGGAATAAAGTGAACATCATGGCTATGACAATTGTAGTTGCTCCTTCTCTGTTTGTCTCCACAACTTTTCCAGATGCATTCTCTTCTTCTACTGAGATTGCTGTAAGTTGGGGAACATGGTATTCCTTTGGGATTCAGTCATCAAAATTTGCTTGAAATGAGATTGCTCTGAAACTAAGAAGCATGCATGCACACTAAATTAAGCACAGGTGACACAGATATCATCACATTTATTGATTTGAAAAGTTAAATCTTATCTGGCACTTTTTGAACACAGATGATTTATTCTTTTGAAGTGTACATATTTTAAGCTTTGAAAATAGAAAGCATATTTTGCCTCCTGTATGAGGGACACTTTCAATTTGGTCATCCACAGAAAAAAGAATCTAAATCAGTGCTTAGCTGGAAATTAACTTCGCTCAATTCAATCCTTATATTAACATTTCACTTTCTTAATAAGCGATCATATGTACTATTAGTGATAATTTATGATCCTTAAGTGCACATGTAGAATTATTTTCGCCCAGAAACTTACCTAGATTTTAGATACTTGAATGCTAAAAAATGCCACAGCGTTAAGCACCACAAAATGTGATTTATAATTAGCTAGATATGTTTTTTCATGTATTACATAGAGTTTAAGAATGAGTCAGATTTTTCATGGCTTCTGAATATTATGGCTTGCTACAAAGTTTATTATATATATTGATTAATTTATGAGTTATTTGAACAGCAACTCCATATGAGCGTTTATGTATTACAGATCTTCATTAACAGCTCATTGAACTCATTCTATAAGCTTTGAGAGACAAAGAATTATTAACACAAATGCTGTTGCAGTCAAATCTTGTCACATCACATACAAAGAAAGTTTCAATCCTTTTTTGTTTTGGTTGGTCACTGATACTTGATGGTGTGAACCAGGGGGGCTACTGCATGACAGTGCTGTATGGAGTTCTTCCACCAGCAATGGCATGGACAATGCAGCGGAAGAGGGATTATGAGTTTCCTGATGAGAAGTCATTATCAGATGCTTGGCCAGCTCTTATTATGGCTGCTTTATTTGCTTGTGCCATTGTGGTGAACCAAATCCTGCAAGATACCCATGGACTGCAATTGTAAATCCCTTAACCTCTCTCACACACACACACACTTTCAATTCTCATTTTCTGAACAACATATTATGGAGGATATATAATAGATAAAGGTTTAAAATTACCCTTTATCTTTTATAAAAAAAGCTGTCAGCACCATAAATAAAAAAAATGGTCACTAAAGTGCCCTCAATCATTTAAAAATGTCCTTAAAATGCCTTGATCATTAATTTCGCCAAACATTCGTTAACTAGGTATCTAAAATGCGGACTGTATCATCCTTAAAAGAAAATAAACACCACATCAGAAACAAGGACCTACAGCTCATTCCTTGACCTACCGAAGAAGAGCTCCTTCCTTCCACAGCTCTCCTCTTCGTTAATTGGATAAAGCACGCAGCGCCCTCACTCTAATCCTGAAACCCATAGGCAAATCCTCCGCTTCCTTTGTTGAAAATAGAAGTCCTATGTGGAACCCTAACGAACTTCCCCTCCCGCTTCGTCATCTTCTGCGCCGAAGTTAGCGTAGCAGGTGATCAAGTGGTGGTAGTAACGAGAATATAGGTTGGGCCCGCTAGCCCAACCCATCAACCAGCCAAATTTGACGGGTTAGGGTTGTCAAAATAACAACCTGTTGGAGGGGGGTGGGCTGAAACCCGCGAGTTATGGCGGGCCAACTCGCCATAACCTTTTTTTTTAAAAAAAATATGTTTTAAAAAATAAAATAATATGATATATATTTTTTTTACATTTTTTCATCTCAATATTTATTTAGAAAGAAGTAACACTAAATTTTATTTTTTTAGGAGAAACAACACCTAATGCATTTAAGAGTAGCATAACTATTTTAATTTTTTATAGCAATTATCTATAATACTATATAGCCGCTCATCCAATCCGCGGGTTGAGGAGGGCCGTCCTGCAACACAACCTGCGGGTTGGTCACTTTCCCATCACTAAGTGGTAGCGTCGACACGGCTCCTCCAGATTTCTGTTCACCATCAAAGAGGAAGACAGGGAGGACCTGGACCTGGACTCTGAGAACTTTTCCTCGGCTGAGACAATGGTGAGGACGAAAAGGGTTTGTTGTGCTACTACCGCTGCTAAGCCTGGTGTCGGAGATGAGAGCGTGGAAGAAGTGGAAGTGATAATAGACATGACACCATTTTCAACACCTTGCGCTTCACCTCCTCACTTTACTCCATCATCTTCCCCAGTTCGAGAGGTGGGGAATGGTGACGGATGCCTGATGATACAAGCCCAAGTGGGGGATGCCATGATGATGAAATTGATGAGAGAGAGAAACAAGGCAATCCTTCTTAATCCCAACAAGCCTCTCTTCAACGTCGCCGCCGCCCATTTTCTGCTGCGCTTGGTGCTCCACATCGAGTAAAGGAGACTCTGGAATTTTGTTTGACGGAGAAGAATTGAAATTCATCTTAGTCGATGAATCGAGAAGCTTTGACATCTCAATCTGAGTTCTCAGAAACTATAGATTTCAGAATAAAAAAATTAAGAACGAAGTAATGGAGATAAATGAAAGCGAAAGGAGAAAGGAGATCAAGATTAGTTTGCTTAAGACGTGAAAATGTATAAACTGTTAAATGTTTTTGGCTGAAAAGTTAGGAGGGAGAACAAATCATTAAGGCAAATGTGTGGTAAAGTGTGTTTTTGTCAAAGCTCGTTGATTTTCTTTTCCGTCGCCTTTGCTCTCGCAACTATTATTTTCACCAATGATACTTCTTGATCCCCTCCTCCATAATAATAGATTTAGTAACCATTGGATCCCATCTACCCGACAATCAAACAAAATCCATATTCCCACCTTGTCTGCATCTATTCCTTTTAGTTCGTCTTTGATGGTAGAAGGAGATGAGGGATGGGAAGATGTTGCCGGCGCTAGGAGGGAGGGAGGATGATGAGAATACTTTTGTTAGGACCTTAGGATGTTATGGATCGTGAAAGGCGTCAGTCGACTTCGTCGTCTCAAAAACTTGCCGTTTGCTTCCATTTTGTACCCGCTGGTTAATGTCACGAGATCACGCCATCTTCCACTAGAAAATGGTGAAAGAAGGAGAACATAGTGAAGGGATATTGTCACATTGATATTTCCTGTGAAAGAATGGAGGATACAATGAGTTTTCTAGATTTTTTTTATTCAGTTCAGATATTATTACATCATATTTTTAGTCAAAATATTCTCTCTAACAATCGACGTTTCTCAAATTAATGACTATGGCATTTTAGGGAAGTTTTTAAATAATTGAGGGTATCTTTGTGATCATTCTTTGTTTATAGTGTTAACACTTTTTTCATAAAAAATAAAAGGTGATTTTAAATCTTTACCCATGTATAATTTTTCATATACATAATTCACTACATCCATGTAACATTGTTAGATTGAATTTATATATAGTTCTACGCTAAACTGAAGAACATCACACCTTGACTAGACAACCCATGAGTATTTTTCAATGTGGTTTTGATTTGCCAAAGATGGCAGCAGAACTTTAGAACAGTACATCTTGTATATTTATATTGCAGACACCAATGTATGCACCTAATATGGTAAAAGGGAAGTTCTAATGTACTGCTATAATCGATTGAATGACATAAGTGAGGGAAATATCCGTCATTGCTGAAGTCCCAGAAAATCAGAAACTCTGAGAAACCACTTCTAAGTGTAAGATTCAAAATATTATAATCCCAGTCTGAACAATTAACAACTAGTGACTAAATTACTGAAACTCTGAGAAACCACTTCTAATGTAATATCATAATGTTCAGTTTCTTGGGATGGACGAAAGCATCCTCAAGATTATCATCAGTTGGGTTTACCCAGCAAGCAGAGAGCAATAAAAGCTTAAGAGAAGGATTGAACTGGTTGAGACAACAGAGTTTCTGGGTATCTTTGTGAAACTTTTGGGAGTGGAATGTTATCTTCAACTTACAAGTTCATATTGATTTATATTTATATATGTTGTTTCACAAGCACCAAGAGAGTCAAGACTAATCTTTCTGCATTCATTCGGTCTGAAATTCGAGAGCTCAATACTTATTAAAGGGCCAAAGCTCAACAAAAATGATGATTTTCACATTTGACAAAATTGTTATTTTTGATTCTTTACCAAAACTGTAAGTGCCCTTTGTGAATGTTATTAGGAAAATTGCTCCATCCCACCAAAGTTATGTTAGTTAGGAGAAGTTCATCATTAGGGAAAACAAATTAAATGCTGGATATATACTCTTTGTTGGGTGGGAGTGTATTGTAGAGATGGAAATTGTAAGCCATTGTTTTAACTTCACTCCCACATTGCATGTACATCGATTTTTACCCAATAGTCAATACACACGTATTTAGATTAGGTTGAGAAATTGTGTAAAGATGACATGGCACCTTACTATTGGTTCTCTTATTAAGTTCCCTATCCTCTACTCATACTATTGCTGAGAGCACGCGTGAAGTTAATCGCTTCCCTCATCGGCGGCGCGTTGTTTAGCTTTCTCACCGGATGCGCGGCTGCGAAGCCACTCTACCATATCCCCAAATACCAATTCCACGTTTTCATCGGGTTCGCCCACCAACTGATGCCACATCCCATCGTATATCTTCAGCGTCTTGTCCTTACTGGCGGCGCGTTCGTACAACTCCTTCACACAGGCCGGGTCGCATATGACGTCATCGCCGCCGTGAACAATCAGGAACGGTACCTCGATTTCTTCGTACCTTCCCTGCAACTCTCTGCAAATCCTCAGCAGCTCAAGCGCCGTGGCCGCGCGTGGCCTGGCCACCTTTCTATTCGGGCTGGCCAGCGCCAGCCTCCTCTTCCACTCCACTTTGAACGACACATCCGGGATCGAGCCGCGAGTGGGAACTACGTGCCACGTCGGGACTATTGCCGCCACGAGTGAAAGAAAGTGCTCGAGTGGCCACGGTGGCTTGAACTTAGCACTAATCCCGCACATGGCGCCATTGAGGATAACCCCATCCCATGGCCTAGATGCGCCAGCGGGCGATTCGGGACGGCGCAGAGTGATCAGGAGTGCGATAGCGCCGCCGAGAGACTCAGAGTAGAGGAAGGAAGGCAGAGAAGAGTCGTAGCGGGAACGGAAGGAGTCGAAGAAAGAAATGCAGTCGTCGACGACTGGGTTAATGTCGGGGATGTGAGCGAAGAGGCCATCGGAGAGGCCGTGGCCCTGGTGATCGATGGCGCAAGTGGCGAATCCGGCCTTGGCGAAGTGAACGGCGGTGAGCTGGACGAACCAGCTGGACTCGCCGGTGAAACCATGGACGAGGGCGACGATGCCGAGGACAGGAGTGGGAGGGAGCGGGGTCCACCACTGGGTGAAGCGTTTGAAGCCTCGAGAGGTAGTGATGAACTCGGAGCCGTGACTCACCGAGTGACGAGCGTAGAATTCGTCGGCAGAGAGGGAGCCGAATGGGCTGTTGTCGTTGGCCTCCGCCACTGGGTGCACCATTCTCGCTAAAATGCACTGTTCTGCTCCGAAACCGATGTCTTTGTTTTCCCCCACTTCCCAATTTCCTACTAGGCCACTTCTATATACCTTCTTTTCCCTTATCTCAATTTGAAATTATATTTTAGTTGGAGTATAATGCCAACAAATCAGACAACTCAGTCTACCCGTATATGCTCAACTTGTTTGTATTTAATTAAATCAGAGCATGTGATTTTTAGAGTGTTATGCTGTTACTAATAGTATTTATTAATAATAAAAGCTTGGTATAAAGTAAATAATTTATAAAAAATTCACATGTCTTCATTTGATTAAAAATAAACACATTAAACTAACAAGCCTTAATTATAGTTGAAGAGACTTGTTGAAGGAGTGAGTCTTAAATTTGAATTTGTGTAAATAAAAAAACCTATAAAAATAATTCATAATTGGACCTTATAATGCTTAAATATGATCCAGTTTGATAGCTAAATAAAAACAAAGAAATAAACAAATTATAAATAGGATCATAAAAGAATAGTTTATACCCATCAGAATAAAGTTAGTACAATAACAAATAAATGAAACACTTTATAAAAAAAATTGTAATGATGTAACCTATAAATACAATTAATTTATATATATAATTAATTAATATCAATTTAAAAGTTAGATAAATTAATTTTAAAAAAATAAATACTTTTAAGTAATTGTTTAGGTTTTTTTAATCTAAAGCAAATTAATTTGAATGAAGTGATTGGTAGTAGTTAATTATTGTTATAAAAAAATGAGGGATTTAAAGCAAATAATGAATGAGGTAGGCAGAGGCGGGGAATGAGAAAGTGATGAGAGGTTGGGAAGGTGGAGGTTAGATGGAATGCTTAAATGCGGTTGTTTTTTTATTTATTTTTTTACCTGACTTAAATGCAGTTGTTGATCCACGCAAATCACACCATTTCTTTTTTTCTTAGAGAATTACTATAAAGTTTTATGTGAGAGAATTAATATTAGAAGGGTCTCAAAAAATTGTTAATGTGAGTAATTTGAGTTGTCAATGTAGCTGTTTGAGTTGTCAATGAGACTTTTATGATATTAATTCTCTTACATGGGACTTTACAGTAACTCTCCCTTCTTTCTTTCTTTTTTTTGTT
Organism: Vachellia collinsii; assembly: GCA_006871305.1. Classification (NCBI taxonomy): domain Eukaryota; kingdom Viridiplantae; phylum Streptophyta; class Magnoliopsida; order Fabales; family Fabaceae; genus Vachellia; species Vachellia collinsii. The sequence continues at coordinate 9,254 of QFDD01002280.1, read as the reverse complement.
TTTTTTTTTTTGAATAAAAGGGCCAATTTCTACTTGAAGGTAGATCTTGCATCCAATAGACAAATACAAGGACTCATGAGAACAAATCTTCTTGCATAAGGGCAAGATATCCCAAGCGCGAGACAGAGGTAACATTATCTCCCACTGTCGTATGGCCATCTTTAGCTAGAAAATCTGCACACTTAATGGTATTATGCAGCAGATATTACAGTTCAATGTCTCAATCTGAGTAGATCAATTTTCTAATCTCATCTATCACATCTTGGAGACGCGTATGATGTCCCCCATCTTTCATTATCAATTGGTATGTCTCCACAAAACCTGTACATGCTACCACTTTGGGCAGCTTATGCTGCTTACAATGTTGTAGTTTTGTTAGAAGAGCAAATATTTAAACCGTGGTACAAAATCCAACCTCTGCTGAAGTCCTAAAATCCATCCTCCATTTGTGTCTTGAACAAGACCACCGCATGCTACCATTTGGTGGTAGTTAATGGAACCGTCAATATCCAACCTCACATATCCCTCTAGAGGGCGGATTCATTTGGTGGGTTTATATCAAAGAATTGATTTGCTATAGGAAGAAATTGACGAGAGAGAGAGAAGGAGAAAGCAATTGTATTCCCTTGAGATGTCTAGTTTGAATTAAAATGCAAAATGATTTAATAGGAAAATTTATATTTATTTGGATTAAAATGGTAGTAAGATATATAAGAAAAATGTTTAAAATAACTATATTACCTTTTATAACAAAATATTATTGAATAAAAAATCGGACCGGTTGACCCGATCACTTAATCGGTCCTATCATATCCTTAACCCGGGAATTTTTTATTAGGGGTGAACCTATATAACTTGGGATAAATAAGTCCTAATTAGGGTCAGGTTAATTTTTTTAAAAAAAAAATCTACATTTTTATTTTTAGTTTTAATGAATTTATACTACCTTTAACTGAATTTATCGTTTTAGTTTGTTATCATATTAATAATTTCTTATTTTGAATTTTTGATTATTAAATCAAATTACCACTAATTATTAGTGATTTTATTTTAATGCTTCATTATTTTGTTATTTTGAAGGATTTTAAAAATAAACTTATATTCTTAATGTTTTATTTCATTATTATTACAATCAAACAGTTGTGTGAGATATGTATGCATCAAAACATTACATATTCAATGTCCTTTTTATTTAAGTATTATGATATTAACTTTTTTATAATCAAGTATGAGTAATTTTATTAACTTATATTATTTTGATATGACCGGTCTGACCTACGAGTTGACCTCAATATGATCCACTACCTTGATGGGTTTAGAGGTCAGTCCAGATTTTAATACCTTACAAAATATAGAAAATGATATTTTTAAAAATATATTGGAAGAAGAAAATGAGGCGCTAACTGATATATATATATAATGAAATTTAAATGACTTCCCACTTACTCATGAGTTATCCATAACTTGTATATAATCAAAATCAGTGCCTCATTGGAAGGGTATATAATTTTATATCTTTACATTATGATTACTTGAAATTTAAATAACTTTACTTTTAAATATAAGTTACCTATGATTTGCATCTAGTCTAAATTATAGTGACTTGAAATAATTTTACTACTTTAATCAGATGCACATGATAGGTATAACATGGTTATTTGAAATTGATAAATTTCCTCATAAATATGAGCTGCCCATGATATGCATCTTGTTGAAGTATGAGGAAAAAAACACTATATTTACCCATGTTTTCTGCAAATATAGTAGATTAATCATTGAAACCCAAATCTGTAACAATTGGTATTAAAATATAGAGTTCCTTCATGTGTATATATATCCATGAAAAAATGTTGTATATTGTCGCTGAAATCACATATAGAAATTACATATTTCGACATCTTTAATCAAATGCATTTCATAGATATCTCATGGTTTCACAAAATTTAAACGATTTCTCTCTTAACCATAAGTTATATATCATCTACTCAAAACCATGAGGTACTTTTAACAATGAAAAACAAAAAGAAATAGTAGAAAAGTGAGCACTTAAACTCTTTATACTTAAGATTGATTAAAGTATATCATCTCTTGATATATGCTGTAGCTGGAAATTACAACCCTTCCTCTGTTCCTTTCTACTCTCACATTTCAGATTCACGACTCCTTGCTCTGTTCCTTTCTAAATGTACAATGAGTGTCATTTGTTTCAATTTAGGGAGGGACGAGTTTTTACTTACATTTTAAATGCAACTTATGTCTTATGCATTTTCTCATGTGTGGTTAAAATTTGGCTTCCACCATTTTTTCGAGGAAGATCAATTCCAACTTATGAATGATATTTGATTTCAGCGAGAAATTGTTTTCCATTGACAACTATTGACATTGGAAAATTGCAATTTTTCATTTCTATTAAACTTGTTTGCCAATAATTTAAAAAGCACTTTTACGCAAGTCGAGATAAAACTTCTCTCAAATATGTACCTCAGATTGCGTAAAATCATTTAAAAAAATTATTCCTAAACATATTTTAATGGGAAAATTTTCATCTGTCCAAATGGCCCTTATGCTTTTCAGTTTCACCACCGTAAATGGGAAAATTTACAACAGAAACCATTTTACCTTTAGCTTCATGATTTTCTTTTTTTGTTTTTCTTCTCAAGTTCATAGGAAAAAAATTACCATTCCTATCCAAACTATAAAAACTAATTAAAAGATAGATTTTAATTCTAAATGTAAAATATCATTTTACTTTATATTTTATATTTTGCATTTCATATATGATGATAACGTCCCATTTGTTAAAGTTAATTAATTTATCCAAATTCTTTAATCTATACAAAAATGAGTTAAAATAACTCTTATATGAAAACCTTGGAAATATGATTTGTCACAAAAACCCACTGTTCGAAAAACCGGACAGGACCAGCCGGTTCAGACCGGAAACCTGTGAACAGGCCGCTGGTCCGGTCCGGTTGATCGTTTGAGCCGGTGAGCGGTTCGAACCGGTCAAACCGATGTTGAACCGGTCAAACCGGCCGGACCGGTTGAACCAGTGGTTCAACCGGTTCACCTCCTTTTTTAAAAAAAAAAATTAAAAACTAGAAACAATAAAAAAAAGGGGAATCAAAGTGTGAAAATGTGATTCATTAATTTTTTTAAAAAAATATGTTAACAAAATAAGTCTTTAATTTTTTGTTTTCTATTTAAACAAATTTATACATGAGGATATAAAATAAAATTAATTCATTTTATCCCATTTTTATTACTGATATTTAATTAAACTCTAAAAATTTAAAATATAGGTAAAATAAAATAATATTATAGGTTTTATCAATTAATTTTTTTTAAAATAAAATATAATCTATTAAATTATATTATTTTAATATAACCGGTCTAACTACGGCTTGAACCCGGTTTGAACCATTAACCCTTGAACCACTGTCTCACCCGGTTCAATACCCGGTCTGATTTTTTGAACCTTGCAAAAACCACGAATAGCTTAGTAAAATTTCAGAATGGGACAAGAAAATTTGGATAACAAGACTATATATATAAACAGGTTTATTATATCCGATCTTTAATATAATAGTCATTTAATTTTTTAAAAAATTAAAAAAAATTATTTAATGGATCTATTTATTATTTTTAAAACTAATTTATTAAATTTATAAATTAATGTATAATCTAATTATAATTATAGGTTTTTTTCCTCAGGTGCGATGAACAGTAATCTTATTTACCCAAATGTTACACTTTTGAAAATATTTACATATATACTATAGTCAAACTCGTTCTTGAGGTGAACGAGTTTGACTTTATACTAAAATCGTTTTTGCAAAAAAAACGAGTTTAACTATACGCACGCCCTACGAAGTAAAAAAAGTTGTCCAGGGGAGTACAAGTAGGGGCTGTCAAACCCCTTACTCATTCACCTAATGAACGAGACAGCCCCTTACTCGTTCCATAGATGGACGAGTTTGGGCTGTTGCTTGTGAAACCTGTCCATTTCTCGTTCAATGCATGAAAGAATTTTGCTTCGAGATATGCGTCGCCAACTGGAACTCGTTCTTTACAGGAATGATTTTAATATAAACTCAAATTTGTTCCCCACAAGAACGAGTTTGACTGTAGTATATGGATAAATATTTTTAAAAGTGCAGCATTTAGGTAAATAAGATTACTGTTCATCGTATTTGAGGAAAAAAAAACCTATAATTATATATATAGATATTTTAAGATATATATTATGAATAAGTGATTGATGGATGATGAAACTGAAGAGTTGGTTGGCCCATATTAAAGGGCAGGGGCCCATAGCGAGTGATGGAGGAGGCATTGATAAGACAACAGGTCAATTATTCAGAGGACGTACTCCTATCCTATCTATCATGTATCAACCATTTTCTATTTGGGTCTTATCTCTCCATCTCTCCATTTTAATTATGATTTTGACCCACGCCTCAACTTTATCCAACCAACAACCACTCGAGTTTTTTTAATTTATTCGATATTACCTTTTCAAAAGTTATTATGCTTAATTTTAAATAAAAATATGAAAAGAATTTTATTTTAATTTATATAAAAATGATTTTAGAAATGTTTGACAAACAAACTTAAAATCATTTAGTGCTTATTTATTATATCATTAAAGAATATTAAAGAAGAAGGAGTATGTTTAAGGAAAGTGTAATAAATTTCTTTAATATATTTACTTAGTAAACTGTAAATTATATTAAAAATATAACTTTTACTTCTAATTCAAATAGGTTCTAAAAGAATTTAAATCTAACCAACAGTAATTGAGCCTTATGTTATGGGTTACTTCTTCACAACAAGGTAAATTAAAATTTCAATTCCTATTAAAAAAGATATTCATATATAATACCTAACAGTATTTAAAACAAAATTGCTTCTGACAAGAGGATACTTGTATTTAGAGGGAAAAAATAATTTGCAATCTTATTTCCATGCCCCCTAAAAACCACTGCTCCTAATTAAAATGTCAAAGTTACTTAAGGGGTGTACTCTAACCCTAAGCACAACAATTAATTCATTTTATCTATTAAATTTATAATTATTTTATAAACTATTCTTATTAATCGTTTCTATTAAGAAATTTGTTGTGAGAAACAGTTACAGAGGAAATGATTAAAGAGCACACGCATTTTTATAAATAAATAATTGAACTGATTTTTTTGAATGTCTCTAGACCAATCATGCAGCTCCCTAATAACAATCATGAACAGTAACTCTTACATAAGATATGAAGAGTTAAACCTCACTCAAAGCACAAGAGACCAGTGTCCCGTGTACGTGTCCATCCAAAGTCTTTTCAGACAAATTTTTCCCAAACCGATCACAAATATAAAATGTAGTTTGCAGTGGAAATTTTGCATTATAAAGTAAACGTTATATTTTCAACCCAAAAAAAAAAACTAAACCTCATATTTAGGAGTAAGAGGTATTCTGTCTCTCTCTCTCTCTCTCTCTCTCGTTGTACGCTCTATGGAAACAGCAATTTCAAATAATAAGAATAAGAAGGAAACCAAAAAAACTTGGAAGAGGGAGAAAGATTGAAGAAATATGGCATGCATGGTGCATAGGTCTATCAAAGCATATTCCAAAGAAATGTCTCCAAGTTACAGATACCATCAATTAGGTCAATGCTTCTTCTTCCTTGGCAAGCTTGCTGATATATATCAACCTAAACTAATTCAGTGATAATGGTAGAATATATATATATATATATAGAATAACCATTGCACCATTTTGGGATCGGAATAAAAATTCAAACACAAAACAGCTGAATACATATATATGTATTAATTGAAGAAGATGACTTGGAAGAGTGATATCGGCCAACACTTGGTGGGTGTCCTGGTCACAGATTACGGAGATGATGATGATCCATCTGGTGATTGGTGACATTTTCTCTCATCAATATTCTCTCTCTCTCACTGTAAAAAAAATATAAAATTCATCATAGAATTTGCTATGAAATTACAAATGGAATTTTGATTTATCACTGAATGAATTTATCATTGACATTTTTTTAACAGAATTTTTGATTTTCTGTAATTAATTCTGTCAAAAATTAATGTTTTTTTTTTGTAACCCTCTACCTCATCTTCTCTCAATTTATACTTGATATTTTTTCTACTCAATATTCAAGAGAATTCGATTAGTAATAAATTAACAAATATTCAAAGAATATATGGGAGCCGAGTTGGAGAAGGAAGAAGCAGAGTAGTCAAATCCAACTGGCGCTGACTTGGACTCCCTGAGCAAATTTTGATGGTATTTTCTTGGCATGTAGGATAGATTCAGTAATGACTAGGACAAAATTGTTAAAGATAAAAAAAAGGAAAATTGGGAAAAAATCCCTCATTGGGAAGTTAATTGTAAAATGGGACCTGTTCAGTTGCACATGTGGAAGCTCAGTTGCACACGTGGAAGCTCAGTTGCATACGTGGAAGCTCAGTTGCATATGTGTGTAAGCTCAGTTGCATATTGTGGAAGCTCAGTTGCATCTAGTGTGGAAGGTCCTATTTTACAATTAACTCTCCAATGGGGGACTTTTCCCCAATTCTCCTTAAAAAAAGTTAGGGGCTAAGTTATATTAAGTCATAGTAGAGGGATTGAAAACTAAAATAGATGGAGCAATTTTCGCTATATATGTTCATAATTTTTAGTGTTGCATCATCAATGGAGAACAAACCTCATCCTGCGTTATAAATCCTAAGAGCCCCCACCCCCGGGGGCGGGTTTTTGCACTAAATCAGAAAATTTACATTATACTAGCAAAAGAGATACATGAGGCAGGCATCCTCCACAGTCCACACAGAGAGACTAATTAAAAGCATTTATTAGAACTAAAATATGTAAAAGTAAATACAAAAAAGATAGAATAATAGCAAAGAACATAACCAAGGCATTTATCATCACTTTAGGAGAAATCTGAGTGGAGCCCTGAACATGCACAATACTAATTACTCTTGCTAGATCTTTACACTTGTGCAGTCTAAAGTAACTTGACCTGTTGATCTGAAGTATTCAGAACCCACTAATGTTGCTTTAAGAAGAGACTTGAAGAAGGCTAATTGTAATGCATAGTGAATAGATCGAGTGAGGTAAGTGAAGTTGTGAGCTGCGACAGAGAGCTATTGAACTGATGATAATAACATATCTAACTCTCTGCTCGGTGAAGGGAAGTCAACAATGGAGGATTAGAATCAGATCAAGAAGGGGTGGGGAAGATCAGGGTGCATTAAGCCATAGACCATTGAAGGCGCCAACAAGGTACGATGGTGAATATCATCGTACACATGGTGGGCTTCCCAGAAAGTGTCGGAAATCAAGCACACGAAGATGAACAACCATGTGGTGATCGGGGCCATTTTCTAGCTCTCTTAATAATCTCTTCAGCACTCCCAATCTCGGATCCTATCTCTATATATATTGTTGCACACTACACTAGCTTCTTTATAACAACCACATATAGCTGGGCAAAAGAAGGGATCGAAATGACATATACATACCCCGTAATGCAGTTTTGACTTTTGAGGGTCATCATTGTACATGTTCTCCATGCTGATACAGACACCAAAGAACAACCAAACGATTGTGCCTTCAACCACAAGCAACTAATAATTGATGTTCTTGGTCACTGTTGTTGCCTGGACCTAATTGTTATTATGACTGAAATTGACAAAAGGCTAAACGGAAAAGTTCAAGAACAAGTAATAAGCTTTTTTGTTTGGCTGTATTGAACAAGAGAGGGAAGTTTCCTGGGAAGCCGCTTAAAGAATAAGATGGGTGACGCAAACGCATGTGAGATTTTCTGGACAATAATGATGCGAGTGAGTCCAAAGGGAAAAATAAGAACATGATGGTTCCGTCCATGAGGAGTGCAAGGATCATCCTCCTTGCTTGTTGAAATGGCAACAATTATTATGATATCTGATCCCACCAAAGAAAGCAACTTCACTCTTTGGTTATTTACTTATTTATTGCCTAACAGACAAAAATAATCACCCCTTTTTCTTGTAAAAATATTTCCCGAGCATGGCTCTTGAAAGTTCACTTATGTTGTACGTGTGGGGTCTCTCCTATGAGAGAAAGGTCCAATATTTGAAGTTAATTTATATTAGGTGTATCAAAAGAAGATAGTGCCTTGCAATGAATGAATTTTTGAATTTCAATTGAAATTGGGAGATATACAAATATTTAATACCTGATAATACATGAAATAGAATAACTTCTAATAAAAGGATACCTGTAAAAAAAAAAAAAACTAAAGTGAGAGGAGAGGAGAGGAATCTCCATTTTCGTATATTCACGAAGAAAATTCGGTAAATCAATATTTACGCATTCTTTTCATTTTCAACGGCTGAATCGTTGATCTGTTCCTTAGTGTAAGAACATTAAAGTCAGTACTGAACTTTATTTTTTAGGTGTTTTTATCTGTTTCATTTTTTATGCTTTGGCTTCTTGTCACTTGTTTTGTGTGCCAGACTAATACTCTCTTGTGCATTATTTTGATCCTATAGGAACCGGTTTTCATTGGTTTGGATGGCTTGTGATTTTTAGCCTTACATTCACGGTTGGTTTTTCACATTGATTATCTTGATTTCTTCTATTATGATTGTATATATTGTTTATTTTCTAGCATATGTTTATCAGGGAGAATCCCAATTATATCCGGTAGAAATACTAAAATCCATATTTAAACCTTCGATTTTAACAAATCTTTAATCATCCAAAAGGTTTTATTAGAAATTTTTAAATGTTGTTAAAAAAACAAAATATCCCTTATAGTAAAAAAAAAAATTAAAGGTAAACCCTAGTTAGTTCAATAATAGTGTGCATATCCTACAAGGAATGACTCTATATTATAATGCTTGTAGGTTGTGTGGCTCACATTATTTAATAAATCGTGTTTCAGATGTTTTGATTAGGGTTTTATTGGGACGATTTCCTTTACAGTGAACAATGCTATCAGTATCGTAAGGAAACAAATATTTTTTCTTTTGCCTCAAATCAATTTCATCAAAGACATTGTCTATGTTTATACTTCCATTGATTGTGTGTTTGTATCCTATGGCGCTACCTTAAAATTAGGGTTTAAAGAGAAATTGCCAAAATGTACCTCTCTATGTTTTAAGAAGTTGACTAAAAGTTGAAAACACAGTTATTTAATAGATAAGAAAGGAATGATGATTGATCATCAAGGTGTGGCATCTCAGATAAAAATT
>QFDD01002279.1:0-26542 GCA_006871305.1 Vachellia collinsii | reverse complement strand
ACACACACACACACACACACACACACAGTATTTTATATTTGTTACAGGCCCACACAGTTAAATGTTCTCTTTTAAATTAGTCAAATTACAGTAATACTTTTTTTCCAGATTACAATAATAAATACTCCCTCATGTCATGAAATTATTATTATTATGAAGTCAAATTGCAATGATACAATAATACAGTGATAAGTACTCCATGAAATTAATTGTTGTTGTTGCTGTTATTAAGGCAAATTGCAATAACACAGTAATACAGTAATGAGTACTCCATGGAATTGTTGTTGTGGTTAAGGCAAATTGCAATAATACAATAATACAATGTTCTCTCTTTTTTTTTTGTTACGGACTCACACGATTCAGCAGACCAATGACGCGATGAAGTTTAATGATTCTATATATATTTGCAGTTATTCGCGAAAATATATATTTCCTCTTTTATAAACTTTTATTTTGATTTTATATATGAACAAAAATCTCATATAAATAATAAGCTTTAAATTAAATAAAAAGAGCTTTAGTTTTTTTTTAAAAAAGTTGATTTTGATAAATCATGATATAAATATGTTATTTACATATTAATATTTGTTGGTCTAAACGGAATGAGTTTTGACCACTTAAATACAAAGTCTTAAATTTAAGCATTTGTTAATGCAAAAAATGATTTTGAGAGAGCTAACACCAGTTAGATTTAATAATATTTAAATATGACCCAATCGGATAATCATATAAAAGACACGTGTATTATTGTTCGTGTGACATGTTTATTTTTACTTTTAAATTATTTTAGTCTTTGGGATAATATATTTTGCTTAATATTTTGATTTTAAAATAAAATATAAGAAATTTCATTTTAATGCTATCTTAATATTTAATTTGATGGTGTTAATTTTTCATTAAAACGTATTTTTCCATGTCATTACTTAAAAAGTGGTGTTAGGGCTAAGGTGTTGGAGGGTAATTCTGTATTGCGAGTGTTTTGTCCAGTAACAATAATCGATTTTATATTATTATTATTAATTCGTGTCATGCATGTGTATCATAAAAAAATAAATAAATACTCTGGTGATGGAATTTGAGTTCGGCGGGACTAATTTTTTTTATAATATGTCGAAAATGACTGAATTCCTAGCGGAGGATGTGTCTAAATTTAATTGAGTAAAATGCTCAGTTGACTTCTTTGATTGAAGTCGGGATGCTTGTTCTGTACTTTAATTATTTGGAAGCTGTCACAACACACAGCCTGCGGAAAAACAAAATGGATACTCTGAGATTATGTCCTGTTTCAAAATTAATGTTGCTTAGCTGCATAAATATTACAGCAAAATCGGTAGCCATTAATAATATACGAAGGGCTCGGGTGTGAAGAGGACCATTTTTATTTTTTAGAAGCTTCTTTTGGTCAACTCGTATAATTCCAGACGATTTGAAGCCCAATATTTAATGAAAGAATATTAGGCCTGGATGTTGGAAGCTAATTAAAAAAAGCCAAACACTGAGATTTGAAAGCCCCAATGTGATCCCAGTGACCAATTTAATTATACTTTGATACTTAAATGAAGTGTTTCTTTTGTTGTTTTCCAAGATACAAGGACCTGTTCCAACGGGATTCTCAAGGTTCCCACAACAATTCCATTACACCAACTTGTATATGCGCCAGGTGTGAGACAGTCCCTTCATAATTAAGCTGGAAAGCGTAGAAACCAAAAAGAGTGTTATCCCTCTTCTAGATCTAGAGGATACATCAAATCCTTAATTAATTTACTTTTATGAATAGATTTAAAAAGCTTAACAGATTATGTAATTGTAAGATATTTTATAAAATATTTATTTAAAATATTAGATTATGTATAAGTTTATGAGTTAGGTAAATTAATTTGAAAAAATAATGAATGTATTAATTAATTAACTTCTTTAATCTCTACAGATTAAAAAAGTTGACAGATTTCTATATTAAGTATCGAAGATAATAGTACAAAAAATTCTGATCTTATCTAACCAGTGATTCTGTTTATATATGCTCATCCGTCTCTTTCAGTACGAAAACATCTAACGGAGTCAAGTTGTTCAAAAAATTGATTGAACCAGTTAGAGACGACAGGTAGGTAAAAATACAACCATTCGTTTAGAGATTTCCAGCCATATCTAATTTTCGAAGATTTCGATCACATTAAGTTTCTATTGCTTATCCCGCAAAATCAGTCATTTCCCACATGACATTCCTCGTAGCACGTTCTTTCCTTCTTCTTTCACTTCGTGAGACATGCCCCTTAAGAGTTGTTTGGTACGCTGAATTCAAGGTGAGAGGGAGGAGAGAATTTTATGAGTTTGATTTTAAAAAAATTAAAAAAAATGGGTGTATAAAACTACAATAAAAAAGAAGATGTAAGATAAATGAGTAGGAAACAATAATTAAAAATTCTTAATCTTATTTAATTGTTTCTTCAGCTCATAAAAATTCCCGAAGCGGCTTATGGTTTGTAATCCTCCCTCTTATTACCATTGTAAACATGGGACTATTTTAATGTTGTTAAAAAATACCCCATTCGGGCAAATCACTCACAGATCATTACCAAGTAAATTGGAAAAAAAAAATGAAAGTGCATGAAAGTTGGAAATGCTAAAAAAAAAAATGTGTGGAGGTACAATTATTATTTTGGATGTTTGAGGGAGGGTGGAGAGGAAGAGTTGTTTTCAAAAGGGCCAAGATACGTAGAGCAGTTCCAGCGGGATTCAATGGGTCCCACAGGACGGGAACCGGGAGAATTAATGGTCAACTCCTTCTTCATGAGGGAACAAGGAAATAATGATGACATCAATATGGTGACTAAGTGTGGATGGAGAGAACCTATGGGCAGTGATCTCAAAATCAACATGGATTGTGCTGATGATGAGAATGAAGGGAGAGCTACCATAACATTTGCGCTCAAGGATGCTACCGGATGGTTGTTGGATGGAAAGACAAATCTAAGTGTAAGTACATTCTGGTTTTGAGAGTGAATGTGAAACCATGTATCAAGCTGTTTGTCATGCTCGTGAGAATCAGTTGGAAGATATCATTTTAGAGTCAGACAATATTACTCTTATTAGATGTGTTAATGATGTGGCTCAGCTTCCTATCTAGAGAAGTGAAGTCATTATTGGGAATATCCTTACTTTAATGAATGTTAGTCTGAATCATTTGTTCGAATTGATTCATAGAAAAGTAAATTTGGTTGCCAATTAGATAGTTAAAGCTTCACTTCGAGGGGTATGCCCTACTGATTGGGTTTAGAGCCCCCCTCATATGCTTCAACAAGTTCTTTTGAAGGACTTAGATGGTGACTTATTGGATCTAGCTTTTTTGTGATTGCTGGTTTGTACTATTATTTATGTTTTTTTCACATAGTTTGTATGAACCTTTTCTCTTTCAATGAATTTCCAGTTGGGAAAAAAACAAAAAGAAAACGGAAATAAGACCTGGCCATGAGATCATGGAATGAAGGGTCTTGTAATTTCGTTTTTACACAATAAATAAAAGATGGAAGAAATCTTTATGTACTCTCGGAGTGTCATATAATATATCTACACTCTCTAATGAAAAATTTTTCAATTATCTTTTTCTATGAATCTCATATCCCATAAATTTCTGTTGATTATTTCTTTCTCTCCATAACCCATTATGACTTATATTTGTATGACCCATAAGAAAACACATTTAAAATATTTTCATTGAACAGATTATGGATACAATAACATTTAGAGAATATACAAGGATTTCTTTAAAAGATAAAGGTACATAAAAAATTGAAACATGTCATCGGGGTTACTGTTACCACCTCGTACGTGATGGAAAAGGGCCAGAGCACATGCTCTAGTGGTATCTACTTATTAGACGTTTCCTCTTATTAATTAAATTTAATCATCCCATGCTCTAATAACCATGTGATGTGGCCACACCACCCAAGCGCCTGAGTGATTTACTTACTCTTTATTTATTTATTTTTAATTTCCTTGTCCCTTGCTTCCGGCCACTCCACGTCACATGCCCTCCCTGGTTGGACTATAAGGCACCGGCCACACGACATTTTGATATTTTTTACAAGCCACTTGTTAGTTTTTAAATGCATTAATTTTTTTTTTCATCTATCTTTGTATTTAATAGCGATAGTGAGGGAGTTATTTTTTCTGATCCTATTTGTACGATAGAAAGAGAAATAATTTATTAGTTTTACTTATAAATCACTTAATTAAAATTTTCATATTAATATACAACTTTATCTTTAATTTATTATTGTGTTATCTTTATTTCTATGGTTATCGTGTATATTGAATAAAGATAAAGTTCAAAAGTTGTTGAATTTTAAGATATAATTAGTTACATTTAAGCTTTTCCTTAATCTATATAAAACAAGTTGGCATTGATTTATAAATAAGATCATGGGAGTGATAATCAATATAATACTACTAAATATTTTAGTAGAGTCAATAAAGGTGATATTCCAAATATCCTCTAAACGTCTCTCATAAATAGGAACAAACTTTATGTAGTAGCAGTAGTTTCTTATAAAAAAAATGACAAGGAGAAGTACCGTTTTAAGGTTGTTGATTAAAAGTACTGGTTTCTATATCTTATGATAGAATTTTTCGTAACTTTTCCATCGGGACCTTTTTAATTCATCAATTATTATTCTTCTTTTATATATTTTATGTAACACTTATGGTACTATATTAATTTCACTTCGACCTTTTATAAAAAAAAATTAAAAGTACTGGTATTCTTTTTTCTTTTTTTATAAGAAAGTTTAAGTTAATTAGGATTTAGGCTCATTAGAATTAGAATGAGAGTATATTTCCAGACTCAATGTTTGCAGATGTGTTTACAAATCTCGCATCAAAAAAATTCTCATATTGATAGTAGAATTTAAAGTAATTATGAATAAATTTCATACTCACTGTATGAATTTTTATTGGTAAAAAGAACAACGTGCGAAAATGACTGACATCAAGACATCTGAACTTATAGGCTTGAGTCGTTAGATCCGCGTCTATGATACTAGTAAGTGGGATCAACCTATTTTGACAAATATACTTTATGCAACTAAATAAAGGATTTGATTGGATTAATATCAGCAAAAGTGATTTATAGATTTATTTGAGTTTGCATATGATAAGCACGCTTTCCAAAACCGAATGAAACTCCTCTCTTACGTACAAATTTAATTAGTAAATTATAATATCACGATAAAAAAGAAAAAAAAAAGCTAGTATGAACTATAGATCGCCAATTCAAGCCAGCCTAATGTTGATTGACAAGATATATATATTTCAAAATTGGAATCATCTAGTTAAACATCATTATCTCTCATTTTGAAGATATTATTTCATATTTTTTAAAAGGCCATCGATGCGAAGTATTTTTATAATATTCGAAAGACTCAATTTGTCTAAAGGACCAATTGTACTAATAATTAGTTTTATATAATAATAATCATTCGTGTTTTGCATGCTTATTATAATAATAGATAAATTCCTTTCGTTAAAAGTTGGTCAAACTGAATGAATAATTCTTTATAATACGAGGAATTGATGTTCGAGACTTTGAGGGAGATGTCTAAATTTAATAACTACTCATGCTGTGTGTGTGTAAAATAAAGACATACACATGTATGTACTTGCGTCTAAATTTAAAAACCAATCATACAATCTAAAAAAAAAACATACTTGCGGGGGAAAAATCTTCTTAAATACCAAGTGGCGGAAAAGTAATTTATTTATTTTTTCTGTTGCAAAATCAGCCCTTAGACAAGTTCTTGTGAGTTGACAATGTTAATACGACAAGGTAGATTCTGGGGAAATGACCATTTATGATGGAGTGAGAAAATAATTTTTTTGGCTGACATTAAATAAATAATTAACAAAAATATCCTCTTCACATGTGAGAGTTTTAGTAATCTTGAATCACAACTCTAGTAATCATTATTAATTAATGTTCATTTTTAAATTTAAAAAATGTTGGAAACTAAATTGGAAAGAAAGGCATGTAAGTTGAAAATGCTGAAAGAGTGAGTACTAAGAAATTGATGAATTAAAATTGATTCTAATTGAAGTGTTTAGGATTTTGAATTCATTTGTGTAAACTAAATAGAGATATAATCGATTAAACTCATCATCTTAAGTAATGGGGGATTGCTAAGTGGACCCTCAACATATTTAAGATTATTGGGTGGTGTAAAGAAGAGAAACTATTATTTTGGGACCCCTCGTACTTTTTTCTAATATTAAATGTAGGATTCATTTAAGAGTTTTGATTTGAATATATATGGGAATACAGGTATAATTATAATTGATCAAATGCAATCCAATATTTTATAATGTGCCTTCATCAAATACAGGGCTCGCGTTTTTAATGAGGCAGTTTTGAGAAGAAAGGAGAAGCAACTCAATCTGGGTTTGCTTCCAAACCCCAACTAAAGATTTTGGAAGGAAGCTAATTGGCAAAGCCAAACATTGAAAAGCCTAAAGTTTTATTCTGTTGTTTTCCCCTCAAGTGGTCTTTTTTCATCATCGTCACTGTCTTTTGGCCACACAATGTGATATGCTTTTGACATGCATGCTTGAATTCTGAGTGGAAGTAATTTCTATGGGGAATGCTTGAATTAACAATGTTATCTCATATGAAAAGACTATCATGATCGAATCCGTTTTGACAGCTCTACCTTGCACAAGTAAATATAATCAAAGACACTAAAGTGAAATAAAGAAAAGGATCATAATTATTCATGAATTACATGTCTTATCTATGTATGTTATAAAAAAGGAATGACTATTTTTCTTGAATATTTTGTAACCTAAATAAAACGAAAATAACAAAATAAAAAATACTCCTAACTCGTTCATTTGTTTTTTTTTTTTTTTTTTCAAAATTAGTCACTTGACACGTTATAAGGCAAGATAGATTTTGATATTAAAAAACATTTAACAAAATCACCTTGTTCACATATGAAATTTAAAAGTATATATATAAAAATATTGAAAAATATGTGTTTTTATTTTTTTTATTTTTAGTAATGCGGTTTCTTACTTTTGAAATTATTGAGCATCATTATTCTGGGATCGCCGGTCTAAAAATATAACAACGACAACAACTAGTTTTATGAATAATAATAGTAATAAGCAATCGTGTTTTGCATGTCTATTATAAAAATAGATAAATACTTATCATTAAAATATGGTCTAACAGGAGGAATAATTCTTTATATAACACGATGAATTAATATTGAAGGGAGGTGTCTAAATTATTGTTGTGTTTGAAACTGCCTCGTTCAAACTCGCCTTTTGAGAAGTGAAAGCAAAACCCTCTCACCATCAAGCCTTGAATACGATATGATAACCAATCAAACCATCTCAAAAAAATAAACCTGTTGTCAATATTATTTTACAGGGAGAGTTGCAATTAGATTTTAGATAGGAGAAATAATATCTGACAAGTTATAAGGATTTGTCAGTGAGTCACTTTCACTTATCATTGACAGATTACTGGAACTTGTTAGATGTTATTTCTCTTAATTAAGAACAGAATTTTCATTTCCCCTATTTTTTTTTTTTGGAAAAAAGAAGAGCAAAAATGATTCATTTCTTTCTTCTCTTGCAAAATAGTCCTTTTTTTTCTTTCCAATATCTCTTGCAAAATAATCATTTAACACGTTCTCGTGCTTTGACGATACTCCAAGGTGGACTCTTCGAAACCGTAAAAGGAGAAATTTATGTAATTGTTTTTTACGGACATTAAAAAAAAGAATTAACAAAAATACCGTCTTCACAAATCACATTTGAAATATGAGATTCATTTATAGGTTTTGTTCTGAATTTATATGTGAAGAAAGGTATAATTGATTAAAATGTCAAATATAATATAAAAAAATCCCTCATTAGGGAATTAATTAAAGAATGAAATATGATCAGTTGTGCATGTGGAAACTTAACTGCATAATGTGGAAGTTCAGTTGCATATATGTAGAAAGTTCCATTTACAGTAAATTCTCTAATGGAAGACTTTTCCTCGATTCTCCCTATAATCTAAACCAATATCTTATAACCATAGGGCATGCCTCCATTTTATTTTGTTCCCTTTCCCCAACCGGTCTGTTTTCCCTGTCCCTTGCCTCTGGTCACTCCATGCAATACGCCTTGTTTGTATTACCCCCTCTCCCTCCCACACTAAACATAGGACTGTTTTATTTTTTTTTTCCAAGGTTGTTAAAGAACTTAGAGCATATGAACTTCAGGCCTTTCGGTGAAAAAAAAACTTACGGCCTTCAATCCTCGTGAACCAAGCGAGCCTACTATGACCGGGTTGATACGTTTTGACAGTTCTATCTTATGCAAGTAAACATAACCGAAGACATTGAAATACACTAAAAAAGATAATTATTCATGAATTACATGTACGATGTATGTCTGTTATGTTATGTAACATAAACAGAACAAAAATATCGTCCTTGTTAATGAACAAAAACCAATTCATTCATTTTAATTTGTATATTCTGGGAAAATGATACCTTATGATCAAGTCAGAAAATTATTTTTTCCTTGATTCATCAAAATCACCTTGTTCCCATAAAAGAATTTCAAATATATATTGAAAAACTATTAATTTAACATTCATCTTTCAAATATAAAATGCGGTGAACCAAGTTGACCAGGAAATGTGGGGGAAGCAGAGGATATCGTAAGATCCAGAGTGGATGATGCGAATATCTGTGCAACCTATGAATTAAAATTAAAAGACACCAGAATGAAGTAAAGTGCTTGAGAGCGATGCTCAAAGTCAAACATAATGCCCATAGTTATAGAATTGGATCACAGGACAACACGTGTCCCTCAGCATTGCCGCTGTATGAACGAATGAGCATCTTTTATTTGCCGATAGAGAAAACAAGAAAAATTAATTAGTTGGTCTTTTAACTCATCCAGACTTAGTTCATGAAGGTATACGAATCATTCCAATGGAACTAATTGTATTTAGTTGTCACATAACCCAACACCAACAATATCACGATGAAGGCGAAGCACCGATATCAGTCAAAAGAAATTTAAGTTGCCCTCCCAAGAACAAAACCTGCAATTCATCAATGGTTAGCTGAGGATAAGTTCATTCTCAGTTTAGTCTACGATTAGCCATTAAATACAATAATACATAATATCTCAACAAAACAAGGCAGCAATTCTTTTTTCACTAACAAGGAAAAATCAAAAGTCAATGGTTTTTATCACAAGGGCCAAAGGTAAGCAAACAGCAGCATAACCAGACATGAAAGTAAAACGTAAAGAGGAAGAAGACAGTGGAGAAAAAGAGGTTATCACCTCTTCCTGAAGCAAGGGGGAGAGGTTTTCAGTTGTTACAAGGTCTGTAACTTCCACCCGCAGCTTTTCCTCTTTAATGGCTGACCATGTAGGCAAGGGCAAAGCCAATAAAAGCACAGTTAAAACATCGGCAGTGGATGGGTGAAATCCAATGCAGCGTCCTTCATTGGAAATACACAACCTATTTGGGCCCCTTTGACACAGAGGGACCAACACATCAACTCCTTGTTCACTGTTGCCAGTTTTGACAGTTCCAGAAACCAATGCCACTGGATTTTCAGAATCGGCATGTAACTGTTGTACATTTATTTGACTGCAGCATTTTCCACCTGACGAACCTAGCCTATCACAACCAGTCAAAAGATCCACCCCTTGGCAACAAAGACCTGAAGCGAGTGCAGGTAACATGTCTTTATCTTTATCACCAAGGTTTGCATAAGGACTGCAACATGAAATTTCAGAATTCAACCATCTAGTTATATGTTTGAAGAGAGCAGTTGCTCGAATCTGTTCCAATAGGTCTGCCTGAAATACCAAAGCTATCAATTATTACAGTTCTACATGTTAAATTTTTACTTCAATATAATAAAGGTTCTGATGTGAAAATGAAAATTTTTAAAATTTTCCAAAGTGGGACAAAAAAAAAGAAAAAAAACTTTATCCGTAAACAATAGATCAAAAACCTTGATAGCAAGCCTTCCCCTCTCTTCTTCGCTCAAGGTGAGATTTCCATCCTCTTGTCTACGAACTTCAGCAATCCATGTGATAAACCCTCTCAATTCAATAGGAGGGGACTTGAATATAACAGACAGTAGCTTCTGAATGTCTTCTAAATCCTCTGATTTCAAAAGGAGCGGGACTTCTTCAGTTAAGTATTTAGCAACAATCTTCCAACCTTCATGCCTACAACTCTGCAGATAGTCTCAATTGAATAAGGAATTTGCTGTGCACTAGGATAAATGGTTTGCATACCAAAAAATGGAACAAACTATCAAGAGACTGAAGAACTAGTAGAAGTAGAATTCTAAAGAGGTAAAATCATGAAAGAGTCCTTTTAAAAACATAAAAAATGTCAATGAAACACAGATAAATGACATTTAGCATACTCCACGCAATTAACCAGTAGAAGGCCGAGACTTCTTATAGTGCAATATAATTACAAAAGCAAGACCTACTCGTAGTTGACTTGACTTGTTTAGTAGTGAGTCAAATCAAATTTCCTCAACAGTTCATATAAATTCATCAGTTTAGAAACTTATTATGCGGCCTCAAATGGTTAGACAAAGGATGAATTAATGTCACAGTACCACAGTATAAAGTATTGATGTTGCTCTGTTAAATCTGGAAATAACCATGTACCTGAAAATTACACATTTCCAAATGTAAATGGAGGAAAACAACAAAATCATAACATTTTCATCACAAAAGCTAGTACACTTTGGTGATACTGACGTTAACTTATAATACAACTTTCGTATAGGGATTTGAGATAAGCTAAGAGTCAGCTCAGAACTGCTAATCAGACAGATATCCAAAACTACTTTGGTGGACAAAATACAAAGATAAATACAAGTTAAAAGGACTTAAAACATGCAAAGTGAGCAATAAATGTAACAGATGACATGAATATCTGATTTCATGGAACTTCCAGCCCTCTCCCTCACAAATTAAGTTCTACAATACGACTATGACAAAAAGATTGGTGAAAACTGTAATGCTGCTTACAAATAGTGCACTAATCCCTGAAATCAATCAGACAGAAAGCACCCTGCAATTTTTTCCTTGTCTTAATTTCTTTTTCATTATTAAGAAGACTTTGTTCATCACTAAGAAGAATAGGCAGGAGCATACATCATACATATTCATAACGGTAGTGAAAAGGTCACAAAGCTAACTTCAATATTAACACGGGGTGCAATCTTTACTTTCAAAACACAGGAACGACCAACATATAGTTGAAGGAAAAAATATAAGGGTCTTGACAGAAGCATACAAAAAGCACTATCACAATACAAACCAATAGTGACTTATAATATGTCACCCTGAACATTGGTACAGAAAGGAAGTTTAGGATAATAGATTTTACCCCCTATAATGTCCAGTTGCTTTATCAACAGTATTCATGGCCTCCCAGAGAAGGGTAAGTGGGACCCAGTGAGGAGGATACTTGAAACGTGCAACATCCAGAATGAGGACCATATCTCTTTCCGCATGGTAGCCTCCTAGTGGTGAAAAATGACCAGTTCCAGTCTGACAAAATAAAAGGCATTTCACATCATCTTTATAAACATTAATGTTAAGATATACTAAATTCAGCATGTCATTGACAATGGTACCTGTTTAAACACTCCTCTGTTGTATGATACGATCACATGACAATCCTCTGAAGCACTACATGAAACTACAGTCTTGCGAAAACCATCTATAGTGGTTTCATTTGTTCGAAAAGCTTCAACTTTAGCTCCACTGCATTGAGCCAAACACGCAACTTTTCCAAATGTAATGCCTTGCTCTTTAATCTTAGCCAAAGGCTCACAACAATCCAACATGGAATCGTCAAACCACCTCCAAGGGCCTATTAAAGAAGCAGTATAATGGCACTTAAGTTGGAAAAAAAATCAGTATGTGACTACGGGAACAAAAGTGCCAACTACTTTCGTGACTTTAGTCTAACAATGCGAAGCCAGCATGGTCAAAGAACATCAGATAAAAGCCTGTATAATGAAGGAAATGTGAACTCCATTCAAGCATCCTAATGATTCATTGAAGCTTCACGAGATTGAAACTGAGAAGTGCACTTAGAAATTAAGAGAGGAAAACCACGATTGCTATCTTTTATTGGCCAGAAGGGTTGCTATCTGACAACAGGCGACTTGTGTAGAAACTGATAGGTCTTCATACTTTTTGTCACATATATCCTTGAACATTAAAGACAACGAAAATCAATACGTACGATAAAGCAACGCAACGCAAGCTAGCAGCAATCTGAAACCCCAACGCAATTCGCGAGAAAAAGAGGGTACAAGTGTTGCGGTATCCAATTTGAGTAAGGAGTTAATGAAAGAAAGTGAATTATGCTCCGCAAATATTACCATACAAATTGGATATCACATTTGATTATCTTTTATTAACTCAACGTAATCTATAAATCCTTGTAAAAAAAGCAAGGGAAAGAAAAGCATTGAAAAACATACCTTTCCATTTTCTACCAGGGTCAATAGCAAGTGCATTAAGGACGACCGCGAGTGAAGCCAATCCACAATACGCAGGTTCAGACTGCGTTTGATAGTAAGAAATTAATTTGAAGAAGCCTTCCATGGTTCCTTGTGCAAGAGCTTCAGCAAAAATTTTCTGCATAACCTCACGGTCATTCACCATACAAAATCATTTAAAGAATTCACCTAAGGCGCCAAAATTAGGGATTTGAAGTAATGATATATACCTTTCCTTCGGGTGAAGCAAACTCGATTGCTGGGGGAGAAGGGAGGACTCTTCGGTAGAAACCTGGAGTTGCCATTGTAAATGTTGAGACGACTTTCGGCCTCTTCAGTGGTGCTTCGTTTTTAAGCCCGTCTCAATTTATTCGAATTTCGACAGGGAGCGTGGGTCCCATTTTACGTGCATAAGAAGCTACTATTTGATACGAGCAAGTGAGCAACTGTTTAATGACTGATCTAGTTCCTGTTTTTGACTTCTAAAACCCCGGCAACATTAATGTCAGTGAAAAGTGAAAACGATTATAATTTTTCAATAAAAAATAAATATGTTCTAAAATTATCAATGATATTTTAAAAATCATATACAACAAATCGTAACCTTTTCTTTCAACCTGACAAATTTTTTTTTTGAAAAAAATCAAATTTATAACTTTTTTTAACTGGAAAATAATTCTACAAGAGTTTATACTTACAAGTATTTTAACTTTTAAAGTCTTTATTAACACTCTTTCATTCCTATTAATAAGGCAGGGAGAAAATACTTTTGATAAATCATATTATTAAATTTCTCATTTGCATATAAAATTTTAGCCTTTGAAGTTGTTCATTTTTTAAGCTCAGTTAGTTAACAAGATTTAATTTTTTTTTTTGTTTTGATGGATATATCAGAGAATTATAAAAAGAAGCCGTGGAATAATTTAGGGAAAACCATACTAGAGGTACCTATACTTTTTCTCAATTTTGATTTTGGTACCTATGTGTATTTCTCTCTTAATAAAATCTATTAATTAAATTAACTCCAATAACTTTAATCTACTAGCACCATTAGCCCATATACAAGAATGAATAGTGTTAACAAAGCAAAATTAAAGGTTTAATTAAAAAAAAACATATAGGTATCAAATTAAAAATTTAAAGAAAGTATAGGTACCTCTAATATGGTTTTCCCAATAATTTATAATAAGTATATTTAGATTAGCACTTTAAGTTATTTTTTTTAATGTAATTTACGTCTAATGAAATAAATATATTAAAGTTATGTTAACTTTCATGACCGTGATTTTCCAATCCTTGACGCTGTATTGTTTCAAAATGCAGACTTCAGTCCTGTCTAGTCTTCATGTTAAATTCTTTTTAGACTGGGATAAAATAAAATCATACAAAAATTAAAGTCAACTTTAGTTTCCTATGGCTGTTTAAGTCATTCATCATGCTTTAATTGCTGTCTTTGCTAGACAGAATTCACCTGCTCATTTTACGACAATATTATAGCAATAACCTGCAAACTATTCCTCTATACATGCAGGGAATAGTAATAAAAAACTTGCAACTATTCTATCTAAAATACGTCTGATGATTTCACAAATCTGAAACCAAACCAGCACTTGAATAAATAAATGAGTACACGCGAATGCGAACATTTTACACAGAATTTTCACCAATCGAATTTCTTTATTCTCAAATAAACAGTAGTCACGTTAAGTGACTTTATAATACGGGATAAGTTAGCAGGGTCATGAAGTGAGCTGGCAGTGTTCCAGATGCTTGAATCTCATTGGTGCAAAATGACTGCCAGCGAGAACTTCAGTCTGTAGTCTGTACAACGATTTACCTAAATCTTAAAACTGACCCCTTGCTACTCTTCATGATTTACCTTAATCTTAACTGGAAGCAGGAAATAGTGTTTCGGCGACGTGTGCCCGAATTCTTGAATTCACAATGCCTGTCGACGACACAATACCCTAGCTTACAGATTTTGGCTCGATGAAGATAATGAGAAAGGGAGATACTACGAGAGAGGTGCAGCACCAAGATCTTCATCCACCTTGTTCTCTTGGCATTTCTTTAGCATGTGAAGTTGACGTCTTAGGTGCAAAACCTGAGATGAGTATATCATGATGAGAAATGAGTAGAAACAGGAAAAAGGAGTAGAATTAGTAGCAACAGATCGAGCAGTTTGATCCATTATAGCTTAGTACCCCAAGATTGAATAGACAATAATTCAGGTTTACTTCATAAAAAATTTTGGAGGGAGGACCAGGAAAGGAAAAATAGTCTTGAGGCATCTGTTGAACTCAAATTTGTCCTCACTCGAGCACTTTCTCGGACTAAAACTAAAGTTCCCTTGTTGCAAAATATATAGATATTTGTGAATTAGTGATTATGAACGATTGCATTGCATGAAGGAGATATAATTACTCAACATGCCTGGGCATCAAGATTAAGTAATGATGTTTCAAAAATATTAATTACATTTACTAACGCAAAGGCAATCCTTTTTAACAAACGAAAATGAGAGCTTCTTACCTCTTCTTGCAGCAAAGTAGGAAGGTTATCAATTGAAACAAGTTCATGTATTTCCTTCAAGACTTGCGCATCTTTGATACCAACCCACGTTGTAGATGGTAAGGCGAGTAGCAGTGCTGTTAGCACGTCACTACTTGCTGGGTGCATCTCAGCGTACTTACTTGGGCCAGAGCAATCACAACACGGTCCATCAGAAGGAATTAAAACATCAACCCCTTGTTCACTGTTACCGTTTACTACAGTCCCACAGACCATTGTGATTGGCTTGTCACCCTCTGCTTTCAAGCATTTCATGCATGTTTCACTACAGCAATAAACTGCCGATGAGCTGAGCTTCCCACCTAGAATTTCTGCTCCTTGGCAGCAAACACTTGCTGCAATGTCAGGTAAGGTGTCTCCATGACCTGAAATAGGTGGCAGCCTACAACAAGATTTTGATAGAAAAGAAGTGACGTGTTTAAAAAGCCGTGTCTCCTGCACCTGCTTTAATACTTCTCTCTGCAGGACAAAATGTACCCTTAAAACCCATGAGCATAAAATGTAATTTTATACTGATGGACAGAAATATGACTATTAGATACAGTATAACCATTACCTTAATAGAAACCCTAGCTTTCTCCTCCGCACTCAAACTTGGACCACCATCCTCTGGCCTCCTCACTTCTGCAACCCACTTAATAAAATCTCCAAAATTAGAAGGAAGCGAATTGACTAAAACTGAGAGAACATTGTGAAAATTGTTCACGTCCTCTGATTTTAGTAGAAGGGGAACATCATCCATCAGGAATTTTGCAACATTAATCCAACTTTCATGTTTGCAGCTCTACAAGTTCAAGAATATTGTATATCATCAGCCAAAGTGCATAATACATCCAACGATCAACACCAGAAATCAAATTAAAAAGCATAACATACACAAACAAAATATGGCCACACAAATATATATATATATATATATAAAAACTGATAAACGACCAATAACAATGAAGGAATCTCCGATTATACATCCGTCCATGCACTATACTTCACTCTTCATGCTTGAATTCAGAGTGGAAAAAAGAACAAACAATCATAAATCCGTGCAGGTGGAAACAATCCAACAATGTGATACCCAATAAAACTCTTGATTGTTCACTTTGTCTGTGATGTTTTGACTGACTTTTTAACAGATGCAACATACCAGGGTATAAAGCATACCAGGGTCCCTATGAGGCCTCGAGATAAGCATGAACCTGAGGATAGAAACTAATACAAGTAAATATAATATCCCATTAAACGTGTTATTTCTTAATTTTCCAAGGGAATGAAGCGGACTTTAAAATAGAGGAAACTGACATGAAGTAATGAGCAAAATATGCACAATGTATTCTTTTAGCATATATTACCCCCAACAATGAATCCGTTCCGGTCAACAAAAACCAAGGTTGAACTTGCTATATTACCCTCAACAAGATGCCTTTTAAAAGATCTATGCCTCATATCAGAAATCTCCCGTAACTTGGTCTTATAAAGAACTTAATTTCCATGCTAACTCCTCCTTCATAAAGATAAATTACTATGATTTGATTTTAACAGGTCTTCCAGTTTTGAGATAGCCATAAAGAAAAGAAGCATAATGCAATCAACAGATCCACTAAAAAAAAAATCATGTTCTATTATATGGAAAATCACTCCTTTTTTGTTTCTGATAACACCCATCCTTGAGTGAAAAGTGATGCAACTACTGAGGTCAAATGTCTTGACCATGTTTAAGTAACCAGAAATTTTATAAAATTGGATACAAGAAAACCTACCCCCTAGGTTGGCCGCTGTCTTCAACAACATAGCTCATGCCCTCCCAAAGAAGGGTGAGTGGAACCCAATGAGGAGGATACTTGAAACGTGCCACATCCAAAATAAGTGCCATGTCCTTTCCCGCATGATAGCCACCAATAGGAGAAAAATGACCAGTTCCAGTCTGCCATGAAAATTTAATCACTATTCTCAATATTCCATAGTAGAACAAATGAATATTGATTAACAAGGATATTGGGAGAAAAGTAAATGAGAAGTTCATCTTGTACCAATTACTGGTTCTAAAAGATATGGGCAATAGAAAATTTGCAACTTCTTAACCTCCTAAAACTATAGATTCAAAACCATTAACAATGGGAACATCGTAGAGTGGGAAGTGATGAATATCAATGAACAAAGCAACAAAAATTTGTCATTTCCTATTGGGTCAAAGTAGTAATACATACTTGTTTGAGAGCAGCTCTGTGGTATGAAGAGATTATATGACAATCATCAGAAGTTGAACACCTCATGACATAATTACGGAAGTCATCAATGTTGCTTTGATTCGCACGAAAGGCTTCAACTTTTGCTCCAGCACAATAAGCCAAGCACACAAGTTTCCCAAATGAGATACCTCTGGCTTTGACCTTTTCTAGAGGTTCACAACAGTCCAACATAGATTCATCAAACCATCTCCAAGGACCTGAAGACAAAGTTTCCAAGAGCAACACGTTTGAAAACATAAACAAAAGTCAGATTGATATTATTCAACTCAATAACTAAAAATGAAGCTAGTGCACTCAATGTAAGGAATTTGTGCAGCAGATGATAAGGTGTAGTAAGAAACTTAAACATTAGCAGCCACTAGCCCCACACTGTAGCAAGAAAGCAAAATGTCAGGATGCAGCCAAGGAATGAAGGAATATAAAGAAGGCAGCATCTAAACACAGTATAGTGATATTAGATCAACTGAGCCATTCCTCTTAGAATGGACAAATGGAACAATCCAATTTCTACCACTATTTTTCCAGGAAATTGATTTAGCTGAATAAGAAACTCGGGAAATTTTGAGGAGGCACGACAGTGGAATTGCATCAAGTCTTAGCTCCTAAATCCCCTAGAATGAAGGAAGTTATCGTATATGGAGTCAAAGGCGCGCCGTAAAGTATAATTGCTCGTGAAACAGCAAGCGTACCTTTCCATTTTCTTCCAGGATCAATAGCAAGAGCATTCAAGACCATGGATAAGCTTGCCAATCCACAGTATGCAGGCTCTGATTGTGTTTGAAAATAAGAAACTAATCTAAAAAATCCTTCCATTGTTCCATTTTGAATGGCTTCAAGAAAAAGTTGCTGAAAGTCAACAAACTTGAGTTACTGACTCGTGAATTAAAAAAAGATGATAACGTGCATAGAAAAAACCAATCGTAACAAATTCTGATCAGAAAAATATTCAATTACTACGACGTAATCCATTCCGAAGGTTGAAACCGCATCATGTCAAACTCCAAATATATGCAAAAAGCTCGACAATCATCCCAGAAGATACCCCGAGTAGCAGGCACAAACAGATAAATGCAGGTGAAGAGCAAAACAAGTGCGACAGACCTTTCCTTCAGATGAAGCGAACTCTACTGCAGGCGGAGAAGGAAGTAACCGCCTGTATAACCCAGCCATAGCCATTTTCTTCGATCAAGTTACTGTGACTTTATGCCGAACTGAGTGAAATTGCGCGGTAAAAGAGATGTGACTCCCTGAATCATAAAAACATGAGTTAGGGTTTCAGGTCAGGCCTCAGTGGGAAAATGGGAGAACAC
Source organism: Vachellia collinsii (assembly GCA_006871305.1). NCBI lineage: Eukaryota > Viridiplantae > Streptophyta > Magnoliopsida > Fabales > Fabaceae > Vachellia > Vachellia collinsii. The sequence goes on along the minus strand of QFDD01002279.1, from coordinate 7,861 downwards.
TGATGACTGAACCCTCGGCCCCGCGTAATTCCACAGATTCAAAAAGCATCAATCTAGCACTAGCAGTCAATGGTGGTGACTCGACGCGAGCATCAGGTCACTGGTGTAAATATGATGGCAAAAAAAAAAAATTATATTATAATATAAATATTTCATGTCACTAATTCAAATTCGAACGTGTTAAGCAGTTTATCGCTTGAGTCTCAAAGTGTCGCATTTTAGGATATATTTTGTTCACTTGAAGTGTTCAGTAATTGTTATTTAGCAGCTCAATTACTTTTTTAAATACAGGTTTAAATTTATCATATAAAAATGTTTCAATATTGCTGTGGATGTTAAAATTTCAATGTTAGGTAATTTATTTATTTACCGTAAAGTCTTGATTTTAAATCTTGTCAAATTTACCGCGCTGTCTAATATGTTAGATTAAAAAAAAATTAATCTTCGTTAGTTTTATTTTAAGATATAATCTTTTCTATAAATTTATCCATTGAAATGAAAAGTGAGCTAAACTCACTTTTGATCTTTATAGTTTAACCTAATTTAAATTTTGGTCATTGAAATTTAAAAGTAATGGTTTTAGTTCCTTATGTTTACTCTGTTCAAAACTATTAGTCCTTATAATTTTAAAAGAACATAATTTCAATGTTAAAACTGTAAATTTTGGTTATGTCTCACTGACTCCGTTAATTATGGTAAAATGTCATACTAATTAGATAGAATAATATGGAAACAATCCTGGTATTATTTGTTCCTATAGTTTTAATTTTTTTTTCTTTTTCCTTTTATTTTCTAATTTTGTATTTTTCATCTTTCTTGATTTCGATTCCTAAAACTTTGAATATATAGTTATCCCTATAATTTTTAAAATACTTAGATGTTTAACATAGTTAATTAATAACGTTAAATTTAGGGATAAAAATAAAAATCTATTCAAAGTATAGGGAAGAAAACCAAAATCTATTTCAAATATAGGGATCTTTTAAACTTACATAGACTAACAGTTTTAAATAGAATAAACTTAAAGATTAAAACCATCACTTTTAAATTTTAATAATTAAAATCTAAATCAGGATAAAACATATTAACTATAGGTTTAACTGAATGAAAATTCAATGATATAACTTGCGAAGATGATAAACAAATTTTAAAATAAGATTAAAGGAGCATGGTGGATCCATACAGACACAGAGAGGTCGAGGGTGGGGGGGAGTTCCTAAAGTAGTAAATAGAGCTGGTTCAGGATGTTTCTGAGTCCGACAATTGGCCCTAACCGTCGCACCTAAAATTCCGATGAGCTTATGGATTTGAACGATGCGTGTAAAAATCAACAAACAAACAATGGCCACTAAATTAACGAAACTAAAGATGGATGTCCTTTAAACCCAATTCATCTCTCCAGCGTCATCCTTTCCCTCTCACATCATTCCCATATTTCCATGAAACGTGTGTCCATCATCAAAACCTCTCCAGCTCCTAAAAAAAACTTCTCTTTCTTGATCACCCCCACAGAACAAACACAAGACAATATATATTCTTCACGCCGAGTCCCATGCAGGAAAGGGAAAACAAAAAAAAAAACACATACATGCATGTACGTTCGTGAAGCCATATTGTTAGTTCGGAATGGCGGCGTCTAACAATAAGGTGAAGGGCCTTCTGAAAGGGCTCAGATATATTTCTCAGATATTTGGTTCGTGAATCCTCTCTCTCTTTATCCTATGTGTAATGAGTTGGTTTGTGATCAATTAGGTTGTTTTGTTTTGGTTACGGTAACGAAAAGATTAATGATTGTGTGCAGAAAATGAGAAAGAGGAGGAAATGCAGATTGGTAACCCCACAGACGTAAAGCACGTGGCTCATATAGGATGGGATGGCCCATCAGTAAATTCACCCAGCTGGGTAATTATGAAAAATATATCGTCTTATATTACCACTATGACACTATATAATATATCTCGTTGTGTGTGCGGTGGGTGTAAATTTCTACTCACAGAAGTCATTTTCAGATAAACAAGTTTAAAAGCAACCTAGGCGGCAGCCCAAATATGAACGGAGACCTTCATCATATCAACGCTAATAGAGATCCTGACATGTTAAGCTCCCAAGGTAACTCTTCCACTGTATGGTTTATTTTTACAATTAATTTTTAAATTTATTTTTATTTTAATTTTAGTCCATCAAATTTTATTTTATTTAAAATATCATACTTCCTAAAATTTCTTAAAGGTCTGGACCATTTTAACCCTTAAGAAACCGAAATTAAAATGAGAAAAAATTTGGAAGACCAAAGATTTTAGGGGGGAATTACTATAAAGTCTCATACAAGAGAATTAATATCAAAAAGGTCCCAAGAAGTTGTCAATGTGAGTAACTTGAGTTGTCAATGGTAATTGTTTGAATTGTCAATGGGATATTTCTGATATTAATTCTCTTGCATGAGACTTTATAGTAATTTCCCTAAGATTTTATCAACCTTTTAATTTATCTTCCGTGCTTGTTTGGAAGCGCTGAAAAAAAAATGGCAGAAAAAAGGAAGCATTCAAAACAAGTATTCCTGGGCTTTGCGAGATAAAATGTCTCTAAAATATCAAAACTATTTGAAGTAAAATGATTTAAACTGGTGCTTATTGCTCCCGAATCAACATGGCTTAAGTACTGAACTATACCACATTTTCTAAGTCATCGTTCCCCCCTAGAGTTTATTTGTATTTGACCTGACATGGAGGTTATAGTTCATATACCTTCCAACCGATCCTCCTCACAAAAACTGCATGCATGATGAATTAGATAGAAATTTTTTTCAAAAAAAAAAAAAAAAAACAGAGAGAGAGAGAGAGAGAGTTTATAATCAGTCTCATCGTTCTTTCGCATTTTATTATCACGTCACCGTTTAATATTTTCAGCATCAACTTCAAGTTTGAAAAGTTAAATTAATACGCAATTTCACTAAATCTCTCAACATAGTATATATGCGTACTTTATTGTTAAAATGAGGAATGTAAGGATGGCGGATTAATTTGGAACATGTTCACTTTGTAATAACCAGTATTAATGGTTGATGTATTATGAATAGATTCGCGAGGAAGAACGCCAAGATCTGTAAATTCGTCGGATAGAGGCTTACCGGATATACCAAGGTCATCGAGACGGCAGTCGAGCGGCGAGTTCATGGATTCGCCGAGCAGAGATAAGCCAGAAAAGCACAGGCATAGAAGGTCATCGAGAAACAAGGATTCTTCCGATGGATCTAGACCGGCTCGGAATTCCGCGGCCTATGATTTGGGCCAAGGAGGTGAGTCGCCGGCGAGGAATCTGCCTGACATTCCCAAGAAGTCTCGAAGGAAGAAATCTAAAGAAGCTTCAAGTAGCGGATCAACAAAATCCAGATTGAGATCTCAAAACTCGGATGTGGATGCCGGATCGCCGGCCCGTTCCGTAACCAGGTCTAGGAACAAACAAAGGTCCTTCGATGAAGACGCCGAGAGTGAAAAGGGATGATGATAGTGAAATTTCTCGAGAAATTGGTGCAGGTATTTTGTTAATTTCTCTTGACCAACAGAAATCGGCGAACCATATGCAAGAAACTATTACTTCTCACTAGCCAAGTAGCTGGTGTTTTGCACCCGACCGACCACCCAGAAATAACGAGTATTGCATAGTCGAGACTTGAAACAAGATCCATTTTTCTGTCCTTCAATTTTTGCCAAAAGAAGAAGAAGAAGAAGAAGTTTTAATTGTTTTTACGCATTTGTTGGATGCAACTCCAGTTTTATTGTTGTTAGATAAGTTTACTCCTCCTGCGCTTTGTATTTGAATAGAAGAGTTGCCTGGTGTATGTTGCTGCCTAGTGCAGCTTACTGATCACCCAACAAAGGAATTTAAACTTTGGGTGGATCACTGTGGGTCTAAGAAAGATATATAATTAATTAAAATAAAAATTGAAGAATATGTAATAATAAAACCTAATGTAAAAAATGACAATAAATTTATACTAATTTTATTCATTATTGGAACATTTGGATAATTAATTAAGTCCAACCTCTTGATTTTATAGTAATTTCCATTTTAGAATGAGTGGTTGATCATGTCATAAATTTGGCATTAGCAATAAAATAATTTGTAAGAATATTGTTCACGTTAAACAACGTTACATTATTGTCATTGTAACTGAAATATGTGTGCGCTCGAGTTTTGACTTGTTAAGGTTGGTACGGGAGAGCCAGGTCGTGCATGATAAATGAACATGAGCTTCTCTCACTCATTGGACGCAACAGTGAAGTAAAAAAAATTGGATGAAGCAATGTTATTACAGTTGTCGCTTGCCTTTTGCACATAGTATTAAAAACCGGACTGGATCTGTCGGTTCAGATCGGAAACCGGCGGCCAGGTCATGTGTCCGGTCCGGTTGATGATGAAACTCGGCAAAATATCAACTCGGGTGACTCGGTAAAACCCGTTGTAACCCGGGAGCAACCCGCATAACCCGTCGGATTGAATTGATTAGCGGGTTACATTTTTATTGGCCTGAACGATGTAAGAGTTGGGGGAAGAAGAAGAAACTTCACCGGAAAAAAGAAAACTGAAAAAGAAAACATAACGAAGGTTTGTCCCAAAATACTTACTTGAAATGGAATTTCAAAAATATTGCAATAATAAATGAAGTGAGTATACTTCTTCGAAGAGAAAGCGTGGATGAAAGAAGCAGGAAAAGGATGATTTTAAAGGAGTGAAAGATTGATTATTTGTTATTCAGCCGAAGAAACAAACAAATCGGAGACTGGAATGAAGAGCACCAAAGGATGAGAGATTCAAACTTGAAAAAGGAGGGGAAAAGACATTAATGATGATCCTGACATCACTTGTAGCTGTTGCACAACTTCCATTAGCCTCTAGTCCATCAGATGTCCCATCCATCATCATATTTTGAATTATATAAAATTATATATAAAATTTAAAAAACGGAAGAAGGAGGAAATTATATATATAGAGGCTTTATTATAATATATAATATATATTGATTTATGAGATTTTGTTAATTTTATTAAAATACTTTTTTTTATTAAATATTAATATTTTTGTAAATTTTGTTTAAATTATATTTTTAAATCATCACTGGTTTGACCCCGGGTTAACTCCGATCTGACCCATTAACCCTTAACCCACTACTTAAACCGGTTTAATAACCGGTCCAGTTTTTAATACTTTGCTTTTGCATCAACACTAGTCACTAACATTCCTCCATGTGGCATCTCTTAAAATTGTTGCCTATACTAAACTAGCATAACATGTAATTTGCTATTTCTAATGGGCAAAAACAAAATTTGGTCTCTTCTTGGCTAGACCTGTCATACTCTTGACACGGATGAACTACCCCCCATAAACATGCGAAGACAAACAAAATCCCCAGAGACATGAAAAAGAAAGTAAGGATTAAATTGGACAAAAGGAACTCCATTGAAAGTGACAGCATCAGGAATAATATCTTCTTTCTTGTTGCAGGGCTTTAGTTTCCCCATGCTGCCTCTGCTTTTGGCATTCATCAATGTGTCGTCCACACAGAGCCCTCCGTTTCCTGCCAACTTTTAGCTTTTCTCTGAATTCCATTGAGGATGGGATTCTACCACTCAAACCCTTGTCTGAAAATCCTATTCTTTTGATACTTCCAAGACTTTCCTATATTTCTGGAATTTTCACTATAGAGAATTCCCACTCAAATATTTAATTTGGGAATTTCTCCCAGCAACAGAGGAATTCCAGAGTAACCGAAGTGGCTGAAGCTAAGGTCTACAAAACTAGAGGCGTTGCAAGTGTCTGAAACTCTCTGGGATTTGACCTGTGAATCTGTTCGATCTCATTTCAAGCTTTAGAAGCTCCGTGAGACTACCCAATGTTTCAGGGACGGACCCTTCAAAATTGTTTTGACTAAGATCAAGAAGCTTCAGCTTCTTCAAATTAGTTAAATTACCGGTAAGCTCACCAGTAAGTTCATTCCGGAACAACTGAATCATCTATCAAGTTAGGAACTTCACCATGAAACCAATTTCCCATCAAAACCAAAACCAAAAGGGAGGTGAGGTAAATCAAAGGTAGGTGGGGTTAGGAAAAGAAATGATAAGCACTTTGTTTGATTCAAAAAGATGTGAGAAAAGATTTTGGTCAGATAACTGGGTAGAGGATGTTGGCCCACTCAAACATCTTTCCTTCTCAGATATTCCGGACAGCCAACTTAGCATGCCCATCAAGTACTTTGTGAATAATGATGGAGATTGGAATTACCCGCTTTTTGCAACGTTACTACCCCACGAGATTCTTCTGAATATTAGATCAATATCCCCGCCGCAACCATCTGAGGGTGTTGAATCTTGCTATTGGAACCTCACACCCAACGGAGATTTCACTGTTTCCTCAGCGCATGTTGCAGCTCAAGAATTTTTCTGGAATCCAGAAGATAATAACCTAAATCGGATTTGGAAGTGGCCAGGGAGCCAAAGAGTGCGCACCTTCCTGTGGCTTGCATTCAAAGGGAGATTGCTCACTAATGCGGAGAGATACTGAAGACACATGTCCTCTGATTCTTCTTGTGCTGCATGCGATGCAAGGGTCGAGGATATTGATCATGTTCTAAGGAGTTGTCCATTCGCAGAAGATTGCTGGCGCCTGTTAGGAATGGAGGCGGCTTATACGGAGGTCCCCCAGACTTCTTTTGTTGATTGGTTGCTCCACAACCTAAGCCCAGTGAACAAAAGCCAAGTATGGAGGACTCAGTTTGGTCTGCTTTGTTGGAAACTCTGGGATAATCGCAATGATCTAATGCAATTTTACTATATGAAATTGTGGCATTTTTAAGAGATTTAAGTATTATATTTAGATTTTTATTGAATTTAATTGTATTTATTTGGATTGAGGCAAGTATATGAAAATAGAGTTAAAGAGGGGTAAAAATGTCATACTTTTGTGAATTAACATTTTTAATTGGATTTTGGAATATAAGATATTACATTTTACCTTTGAAATTCATTTCAGAACACTTAGAAGACATTTGAAAAATTAGAAGCTGAAAAGGGAAAATTTCATTTGAGGACCACTAGAGGACAAAAAGGTGGGTCAGAAATTAATGACAGCCAAGTACCTGGAATTCAGAAATGCCAGAGAGGTCCCAACGTGGCCAGCAGCCTTGAAGATCTGAAATTCCAGCGAGGTCCCAACGCGTTTCAGCAGCTTAAGACCGAATTCCAGAAATTCCACCGAGGTCCTGATCGTGCAACAACGTGTTTTCACTGTTCTGGACCTGAAAAAAAATCATACTCTTGTGGGCCTAGGGCTTGATCTGCATAGATAAAAGGAGAAAAGATGCAGGAACCAGGGGAGCGCCGCGAGAAAAAAAAGAATTCCATTTTTTTCTTCATCTTCATCTCACCCACGCTTCTCCTCCATCTCATCACCATTATCATCTTCTCTTCTCCTCCTTCAATACGCACCAGAAACAGCAAGAAATCAGCAGGAAGACCAGCGACGCATTTTTATTCCCTTCGTTCCAGATTCAATGGCTGAGAGAATTAATTTTGTTGAAGCTGATTTGATGATTATGAGTAGCTAAATCTGATTGCCTCCTGGAGATGGAATAATGGCTTGAGTTCCTGAAATTAATTATAGGAGTTATTTCAGTTTAATCTTTGCCTTTGTTAATTATTTTGAATTCCTAATTTAGGATTGATTATATTTAACTTTGTCCTTGATTAAACATATTTGTGTTTGTTCTAGATTGTTGTTGCTTGTTTGATTTTATTATGACTATTTTCCCAATTGATTGAATGAATTATATATGCTTCAGTGATTATTGGTTTATGTAATTTAATTT
>QFDD01002278.1:0-23723 GCA_006871305.1 Vachellia collinsii | reverse complement strand
AATCTGATCTTGTCCACATTTTTAGGGAAGTTGCGAGTGTATATACATCTTTTGGACCAAAACTCCAAATCAGATTTGAACAGTTAAAAATTTTAAAATAAAAAAAATAATAAAATACAAAGTTTGTTGGAATTTAGATTGTCCAAGTCAGATATATTCCCCACGGTAGGGAAGGAAACCGATTCAAACCAATTTGTGGGGTACAAGTTACTATGCTGTTGAACAGGACACATTATTTTAGAATGTTACAAGACAAAGATAGACACAAAACAGATATTTTTGCCAATCAGATTAGTCATAATATACGGAAAATAATTAAGGATCTAACAAACGCCACATTTTCTTTTTGGAGCAGGACCAGTATAATATTAAAGGTAATGCGGCTTCTTTTTAAAACATTATGCCCCTCTATATATATATATATATATATATTTGACCAATTTGTCTAAAGGTAACACTTATTAGTTTTTATATCAAAACGTTAAACGACACTTAAAAAAGAATGGAGGAAGTAATTAGAAGTTGTAGAAATGCCGGTGGTTGAGAGATGCATCAAATGCTATATAGTTACTGTTAGAAGCTTTCCATTAATATGATCCTTTCACTACCAAAAAAACAGGGAATAGTGGCGTCGATGAAAATTTGTGACGGAATTCTATCAGAAACATATATATTCCGACAGAATATTCCGTCTCAAATCAATTTGCGACGTAATATTTTATTGCGTCTCAAATTAGCAGTCACGAATTTGCAACAAATTTGTGATGGAAAACGTCTATTGCAATTTGCGATGCCACAAAATTTCCCACGGACATGGAATTCAGTGGGAAAATTACCCATAGAATTTCTGTCGGAAATCACATTCTTTCTCATTTTGTTTCAAGCTGTGATAATTAATTACTCAGAATGAAATGCCCCGCTATATGTCAAATTCTAGTGAATCAGACTAGTTAATTGTTTGAATACCAGTTGATTCATCTAATAAGAATATGACTGAACCGACTAGTTTGAAATGGAACTGATGCCTAATCTGATCCTGAACATTGTCATAACGAATGTGAATTGGCAAAACCTATCATGACTAGTTTTTTAAGAAAATCTCAATAATCCAAATATATCTATATATATATATATATATCTTTGATGATTAACATACCCTTAGTGGTTAGAATATCAATTTGGCTTATTGATTGTTTTGGTTGTAATGGGTAATAAATATATCGTTTTATAATGTTAGTGTGATTTACCATAAATTTGACATGACGAATGATGAAGTAAGGATAAATAATTTTTATTTTCATAAATTTCATTTGAATTGAATTAATTTAATTAAAAAAATAGTCAAACCAGTTGTACCATTAGTTGAACCTGAAATCAATGCTTTAGTTTGTTTAATGCCTTAGTCCATTCTGAACATTAACATTGGTAAATATTAGTTGAAAGCTGTAGATAATGAGAGCTGGAAGATGCATAAAATGTTATCAGTTAGAAATTTGTCATAACTCCCATACTTAGGGATGGGTCTCCTATTTTGAGTCAAGATCTTTTCTAATAGAAAGTCTCTTCAATCAATTTCTCTTGAAAATTGTAGTCATTATATGTGTGTGCGCGTGCTCGCATGTGCGCCTTTAAAGCCTTATATTTGGGAATGTTGACACGCATCAAACAAACACAAACATTTCACTTAAATACATCGTTTTATGTTAAAAGAAAAACAAAAATGAAGAAAGAAAAGACTTCACGTTAATGTTTTAGGGAACAAAATAAGAGGAAGAAGTAAAGGTAATGCTGGACATATACGGTGAGAGTTCCAATTGTCCCTAGCTTCTGATTGATGCTTACAAAGATGTTTACAAATCTTTTTTTTTTTAAGAACTTTTATCCTCTTCAAGACATAATTGTTGGGCACAATCTCTATTATGCCTCGTTTGGTAGTAGGAATTGAGGTGTGGGAATAGAAACTGGAACTGGAATCAACATTTGTGCATGTTTGGTGCATTGGAACAAGGTTCCATGGGGAACCCAGTTCTATCAAAATGGTTGGAACCCATGGTTCTAACCTCAATTCTTTCCCACTTACCATCTTTACCCTTAACTCTTTTGGAATGCTCCACCGTCACCTTCCATATTCATCTTCTCCACCAGTCACCAGCACCATCATCTTGGCCTTCAAAACATGATTCTTCGTCTCCATCTCCGTCGCAAGCTTCCAAGATTCATGATTCTCCATCTATGTTGAAGGCATCGATTTTCTCCGTCTCCCTCATAGGCATCAATTTTCTTCATCTCCATCGAAGATTCACGTTCTTTGTGGTGCACCCAAGATTCACGATTCTCCATCTCTGTTGAAGGCTTCAGATATGAATGTTGGCCATCGTCCTCATCTTCTTCTTCTTCATTGCTTCTCGATGAACATGGCTTCAAATCTGGATGGTTTGATTGTGGTTGTGGATGCTTGAGTTTGTGGTTGTGGATGGGCCAACAGTGGATGTGCCGGTGGATGGGCCAATGGTGATTGTGCTCGTTGATGGTCTGACAATGATTTGGGATTGTGGTTTGCCACGTTCTCATGATTGGAGATTTTTTTTAAGGGTATTTTAGTATTTTCATATTATAAATACATATTTCAATTAAAAAGTATATGTAACTTTCACCCTCATACTAAACATGTTTTAAAATTTATTTTCACTTCCAGTTCCAATTCCATATATATCAAAATCACTTCCATGTATTAAATGGGGCATTAGTCAACCTTGGCCTATCTCTAGCTTGTATCCTATTATAGTGCAAAAGGAGAGGTAAAAGTAAAACAATAATAATGGGCCCTACTGTACCTTTTTAAACCCCCTAAGTTACCACCAAATCAAGATATTAAAAAATGTGATTAATTTTAGTGAAATGACTTAATGAATAAGTAAATCGAAATACCGCAAAAGATCTTTACAGTATTAAAATTTCAAACCTAAAGAAGGAAAAACTTATGAACTGCTTTTAGCCTCCCTTGAATCAAATTAATTTCTTGGCCAAAAAAAAAAGAATCAAATTAATTCTAAAACTGAAGAATATAAAAATATTTTAGTCGAAACAGAAAGCACGCGATCTTTTTTCAAGGATTAAATAAGTGTAATCATGCCTTGCATCCTAAACAAAGCTTTTTAAAACCGAACAGAAACATTTGTTCAAAGTTACTATTAATTAGTTTGACTGACTATGGTCATAAAGACCATAACTAAATTACTATAATTGTTATATACCTTATATATTATTTGATATTAAGAAATTGATATTTGCTCATTTTTAATCAATTTTGACTAATTATTTTTTGACAAACTTTATTTTTTAAAGTTATTTTTTAAAATAATAATTCATTCGTTTTTAGCAACAAATAGTAATTAATTTGATATTGAAAACATTTTGAATAGAATTAAGTCTCAATTTGTTGATTATCTATCAATCAAATTAATTAAACCAGTTGATCATTTTTAAGACTGCATTGAAAAGTGAAAACAATAATATGCTGCGGTACCCCGATGATATAATGAATTACTTCTTCCAATCATAAATGTAAAAGTTAGTAGAGATATTTGTTTTGTTTATAAATTTAAGACTTCAACATTTTATCTTTTAAATTTATATGTTTCACTAAACTCTTGATGATTGTACTTATTAGAAAGGTAATTTTTCATGCAAATGTTTATAAGGGATCATTTAGAAAAATCAACATACATTTTTAACAAATAATTAGCTAAATTAATTTTTTAATATTTTTAAATTCGTTATCAAACATATATATATATTTAAGACAAGAGGAAGTACTACTCATAAGGCACACTTCACACGGATTTGTGAGGATTGATCCAAATCTAAAAGTACTGTTCCAAAATGGCTCAAAACTTTATGCAACAAGCTAAAACTCCGAATCTGTGCTAAGAAATTAACACTGGACAGGATTTTGGTCATCTACATTTTGCAATAATTATGCCACAGAAATTGCCACTAAGCCCCACGTCCGGGTTTATGTGTTAGAAAACGACACAAGTCAAAAGGTGCAGCTTTACAAAAAGGCAATTTTGAATGCAAAACAGTCATGCTTTTCCTTTTCTTCAGAAAAGATGTCACTAATTATTATTATATATCTATATTATATTTGATTTTTTTTCATGCCAGGTGCGGTCACACCATTTTTGGGATTTGTGAGGACCACCGAATCAATATGAAGGGCATCGATTCATTCATTCAAAATATTTAAAGGTATATATAGTATATATGTTAGATTTGCGTATTTGTCCAAATAAATTAATTTCATTTATTTATGTTCATAAAGTTTTTTTTTTGCTAGAGTTAATAAAGTAAACTATCAAATATTTTCTCCCTAGTGCAATTATTTGACTTAATACAGCATCCAACAAGTCAAGTGGTAGTTCAGCTGCAATTCCAAGATATTGATCTCGTAATATTTGAATTTGACTTATTATTTTTATGCTAGGAGTGTGTTTAAGCTTAAAGAGAGAGCTTAATATCAAAAGACAACTAACATGTTAGGTAAAAGAATCCCTTAAATTTATAAACTCAGCTTCTCTTGTAAAGCTCTCAGATGTAAGATTCATAACAATGCCCATTTGTTTGAGAGCTTATGACTCCACTCTACAACACTTCTCCTCAACCTCTTAACTGTTAAAACTCTCTAGCCTTTTCTATGGCATCATTCTTTTAATGAAAGTACAATGTTATAAGTATCAATTTAAAGGAAACATTCAATTCCAAAAAACTAATCTTTTGGGTAGGAGAACTCTTTAAACTAATAAACCCTACCTTTCTTACAAGACTTCCCGACAAGGACTCATAATATTTTATTATCAAATTATTTTTTAAAATCAAGTAAGATATTTGCAGCAGAACCAGTTACCCTACTAAGTACAGGGGAGTTAATTAGATTTGGACATCCAAATCTAATTTGAGTGGTCTAGATTTAATTTTTTTTAAAATTCTATATTTTTTTAAAAAAATTATTCCAGTGGATATAGAATCTAAAATAAAAATAGTCTCTTAATTATTATTTTTTTAAAAAAGTAATTTTTTAATTAAGAAAAAACCAATTAAAAAAACAAATCTGAACCGTTTAAATCAGATCTGAATGATCCAGATCTGATTAGCTCTCTCAATTAAACATGGTAACTATATCCATTTGCACCTTGGTGTGAATGAAGAAATTTAAAAAGAAAAGAAAGAAGGAGCAAGTGATCGATCACTCTATTCTAGGATATTAATCCTTTGTAACGATTGGAGGGTGTGTCAAAAGAGAAACATAATGGTGAAGCTTCTGTATAGGATAGGTTTACCCTGGGACTCTCTATTCTATTCAATATTAAACCTTTTTGTCAATAAGAAAATATAAAAAGGGGGGAAAATATATCGAGATAAAAATGTTAAAGTAATTTTGTTTTGTAATTGAAAAGATTTGGAGCTGAAATAAGAATAGGGAAATCATACTGTTATAATTATCAAATCATGGGCTCACTCATTACCTTTGGTTGGTGTCAGCTTTCTCGAGAAATGTGATTGAGAAGACAAAAGCAAAGTCCCAAAGGCTCATTCAAAATAATTTCGTTCAGGCAAAACAAAAGGTCCCAAATCCTCTCACTGTTTCTGAGTCACAGATCTGACACCACACTGCTTTCTTTCATTTCACTGCCAATATTTATCAGATTCCCTTCTTATCTTCCTCTTCATTTTCCCTTCATCTTCTTGTTCTTCTTAATCCAATTCAGTGTAAGCCATGCAAGCAAAATCCCACAAAATATCTTCATCTATGTTATTGTTTCTCTCCTAGTTTACCTCATTCTTCTTAATTGTAAGTTATGCTGTGGGCTTACATTTCTGTGTAAGAAAACTAAAGTCCTCTCAGCTTATCATCAGAGGAATTAATGCCCTTTCATTTACTCTCTTGTGCTCTGAAAAGATTCCAGCTGTTTAGGTGGCACTTTTAATTTATTTGTCTGAGGGATATATAGAGTCTCTCTTATACTATACGTCTATACCAACCCACTTTCACGCAGAAGACATTAATGGGCTTAAAGAAGAAAGAAGATACGGGAGAGATCAGAACGGAAAAAGTAAAAGTAAAAGAAAACTTGCAACCGGATTGTTCAGATATTATTTAAGGAAAAGAAAATTTCTATATAGCACCATTTTTCAAATAAGTATAAATATGTAGCATATATTCTCTAAATATACATTAACCAGTCCAATATATAAAGGGGCAAATTAAGAGGAGTAAACAATAGGACTAAAAGCTACGCATATATCGAGAGGAGATGAGCTTAGATTCTTATGCCACCAACACCATTTATATATTATCTCAGTCTATATAATATGAAATAAAAATAGGAGGAGGAGGGTACATACAAACATACACAGAAAAATTATAGAGTGTCTCTCGCTATACATTTCCAGCCCAAAAGTGAAAAAAAGAAAAAGAGATATAAAGCAAAAGTTCGAGCTAGCTAGTTTATACGATGCGAATGAAACGATAACAACTAGACTATTATAATAACAAGCCTCTCACAGAAATAAATATTCATGGCGATCGAACTGGGATAGCAAGATCTATAAAGGATGACAATTACAATACGACGTCTCCGGTTAAATCTCCATTTCATCATCTTCTTCAAGCTAATAGCAAGCTAGCAAGCAAAGCTAGAGCTAGCTAAGTTGCTATACATAAATGATCATCGTAGCTTTCAGATCGACTTACCGATTTGATATAGGGTTTGGACCACTTGGAACTTCATGAGCGTCAGAACCAAATTCTTTGCCCTTTGCTGATGAAGTATGCGAATTATGGGTTTTTTGAGGGTTTAAATTTGTGGTAGACTCCGATGATGGTGGTGGTGGTGGTGATGATTTAGCTGAGGTGGTGGGTTCAGAGGAAGCCATGGAAGGTGATTTGGAAGAAGGATTTAGCTGATTATGAGATAGGTTGATGAGAAGAACGAGAACGAAGAGGAAGGAGAGGAATTGAATCAAGTTAGAGAGAGATTTTTGGGGCAGATTTAGTGAAGAAGATGAAGATTTATGTTCAGCCATGCAATTTGAGAGAAGAAAACACCACCCCCCAAGAGCCCACAAGAGATCAATATCCATGAACCAGCAGGTAGATAGATAAGGGTAGAGAGAGAAGGGGGGAGAGAGGGAAGAGAGGAAGAGAAGCTTCAGCCAAAGTGATTGGAAAGTAGGGTTTTAAATTCGATGCACATTCGGGAGAGAAAACCAAACCAACTTGCATTCAAGTTCTATATGAAAGGGTTTGCGTGGCCTTAGTTCATTGGATTTACAAAAAAGCCCTTACTAGTTTACTGTGGAACTAAATAATGATGTTTTGGAGAGGTAAATAAAATGACAGATCCATCACACACACACACACACACAAGCAGTGACTTTCAGAATTATAAATACTCCCTCCCGTTCAAGTTCAAAATATATGTCATTTTTTTAGACGTATTCTTTGGTTCATAATATGTGTGAGCTTAGTGGTCAATTTTAACCATTTAATTAATTCTTGAATATGACTCCTCAATTTTTTTTTCTTTGCTTTAAAACCTTGTTGATGGGGGTAAAATTGAAAAAAAAAATTCAATTCAAAACAGATTTAATAAGTTAACTTTCTTAATTTCTATTAAGGTGGTTGAACGTAGATTATACTTTAGATAGGTGGTAGTACTTTGCATGAGTTGAAAAGGGTGAATAATATATTTTTTTTTCAGAAAATGAGATCTTAATTGTTAAGAAGATTATTTACTTCAATTCTCTTGAAAGTCCTAACATTTTAGGGAGTTAACCATAAATTTTTAAGGAGTTTAGCCTACCAAATGATAGTTTAACAACATTAATGTCCTTGAAAATAAAACACCCAATGCATGGCATAGGTATATATTTCTAATTAATTATTAAATAATATCACAGAATCAGAGATTATTTCTCCTTAATCACTGCCCTCTAATCACTCCCACTTGGATAACTTTCACTTTAGAGTAGTATTTATTCATTGAATTAAATAAAGTATAGGTGAGGTGAGTCCCAAGGACTCACAGAGCTAGTACATACCTCCAGACTCAAAAAATGCTTACAAAGGTACTTACTAATTGCTCACCAACAAGATCTTCATATTGGCAACATAATTTGAATTTACGATCTTGTGGGTCGTGAGATATTCCTTACTTGGACCAACATTTGTTGATTATTGTATTTGTTTAATGATAAGGAGAAATTTCCGCTAATTGATCAAAAAGGACAAGGAGGTCATATTGTGCTTCAAGCATTAATATCGCACCATTAATTAATTTTTTGAAAGAAATATATATTTTATAATAAAGAATCTTCAAAGGTACAGCCATATTGGCTTGACGCAAAGAAGGCGATGGGGTGGTGAAAGGATTGGTGTGGTTGCTTTTTCTTGTTTGGCTGCTTCCTCAAGAAATCCTTTTTTGACTATGCGAACCCTAAAATAAGAATATTAAATATCGATTTTGTTCTTTGATACTTTGGATTGCTTAACCTTTCCTTCCTATACACAAGGTTCTAAAAAACCCTTTTCTTTGGCGCGATGCATATATGCTCTATAGTTTATTTTTTTTCTGGTCCCTGTTATAAGAAACTTTCAACCATTTTACCATAATTCAGGAAGATCAGTAGCCAATTCATTCAATTTGTCATAAAAGACGTGGCATTATAGGATAAACTATTTAAGAGAATTAAGGTTAAAAAGTTATTAAAGAGATAAAAAAAATGCCAATATAGGATAAACTAAATTGTAATTAAACTCCTTTTAATAATTTACAATGGGGATAAAATTGAAAAATATTAACTAATAAACTTTTAGGTGACGTATATTAGGGATCATAGATTTATTCTAAAATGTGAACTACTCATCTTTATAAGGTAGAGAAATAAGATTTATTTTGATCTTACATATAAGTCATCTAATTAAATTTTTTATATGGATGTATCATTTTAGTTTTCATGTATTATTATGTTGATTTTGTGTCAATGGGGCACATCATATGTTACATAGAAATAAAGTTAAAAAGTTATTAAATTTTAATTCAGTTAGTGAAGTTTAAAGTTCTTATTTAGTATATGTAAAACATATTGGAAATGGTTTATAAATATGATCAAGGTATATAATACACAGGGGGATGGAGTAAGCTATGGGCATGCATGCTATACACTATTAATAGACAATAATGGTATGAAAAGAATTCAATTTGCTTTGTAAGACAAAGCAGTGATATTCCCACAAAAGCAACGGTAATAGTAATTTGCTTTACCTGTAAGACTCGAATATAATATTTTTTCCCCTGAACTCATATTCCATATCCATTGTTCTTTTTGTTTCTTTATATCTTCCTTGTCCACATGAAAATGAAAGGTGGAGGAAAAACATTCCACAATATATTGGACTATGTTGGAAATATTTCAAGTATTAATCTTTTATACATTCGAGAGCATAAATTGACCATTGGCAAATAAAAAAAAATGGCATGCATATGAAACTCGGCAAAGATTATTTTAGTTATAATTAATTAATTTCAATTTTTTTATGAATTTTTTTTTTTGTCTCATATATAGAGAATTTGAATTTCAAGAGATAAGGAACTTTCTTATCTAAGTTTTTTTGTCTAGTCGTAATTTTTCCTCTTTGAAAGACTGCGAGGGCAGATTAATTAGTTTTAAATGTATAGCGAAGAAAAAAGAAGAAATTTCATGAAAAAGTGCGAAGGATTCCGGAAAGGGTGTGCTTGTTTGAACTTTGATGCATATATTTCTGTATTGCAGCAATTGTGGAATAACGTTACATCTTTCTGAAAACCAAGCTAGTGATAGCTGCAGACGCCTAAAAAGGGAGTGGCCAGAAATCACAGAAATAAATTAGGGGGAATTACTATAAAGTCCCATGCAAGAGAATTAATATCAGACAGGTCTCAAGAAGTTGTCAATGCAAGTAATTTGAGTTGTCATTTGTAGCTGGTTGAGTTGTCAATGGAACCTTTCTGATATTAATTCTCTTACATGGGACTTTATAGTAATTCCTCCAATAAATTATTGTAGATGAAGTTCTTATTTCACGATATAAGTTACTCGGTGGCCATTAATATAGTTTTTTGCAAATATTATTTTTATTACAATTTATTAGGAAAATGCTAATGCAGTGTTTCTCTACACTCTTAAAAATGAGTAAAGGTGAAAAAACGTTTTATTTTCAGACAAATTAAAGTTAATTAGATATATATCCCGAATAAGAAAATATTTCCAATAGCTCTCAAATATGGATATATATATATATATATATATATATATAATGAGGAGAGGAAGAGGCCAAAGGGGAAGACATATATGTCTGCCATGAAGGGGCATGGTGGGTCCTCACAGGGTGTGATTGTTAGAGAGCGATAGTACGTTGAGGTGTGTCCACTGATTTCACCATTCACATATTTCCATCACTTTTAATCACACCCTCCTTCCTTCACTTCCTATCCTTTATATATGTTTCTTCTTCATAGCTTTTAGGCTTTTCCCCTTTTGCCACCACATTTAATTTCTTTCTTTCCCCTCACTACACACAACACAAGCAAGCAAGAGAAGAAAGTTAAAGCACGTCGATCGTCGTACGTTCATGAAAGTGAAATGTGTCTTGGCATTTCATTTTCTTCATTTATGACTCTGAGTAATTTCATTTGTTGACAATTACAATATGACCGCAATAAAAGTTAATATGTAATGCTATATATATATATTGACACGATGTTTACTCTTCAAAGCTTGTATATAATTATTAATCGTTCTGGTTCCATTTGTTAGGAGGGCGAGAATAAAGCTTTTTAGTTCCTATTACAGTAAGGCATCTCTGAGTTTTTTTTAATTATAAGTTTATTCTTTTACCACGCATAAGTGTTGGTGTATGTTATTTAATTTTTAAAAAATATATTTTTAATAGGGCTAAGAAAGTTGAAACCTTTTTAGATGAATTTAATGAGTTTTAAGATATTCTTTAGTTATAATGAACTACATTGAAAATAATTTATAGATAGAATCAAATTGTATCCACATGTATATAAATAGAATCAAGCATTGCGAGCTTAAGTTATTGTGGTAACCGATCTTAAGTGTTGCAGTGGCTAAAGTTTAAATCTAGTGGGAACGTACACTTTTCAAGTATGGCTAGCTAGCTAGCTAGTTAGATGGATCCAGATATAAACCGAGTTTTTTTTTTGTCATGATAATTCAATGTTAATAGTGCATTAAAAAATGCATACGATGTTTGGGTTTTAAGTAAATTTAATTAACAAAGGAAAATAAATATATAGCAAAGAAAGAATTTCTACAAAAATGAATCACTTTGTTAAGGAAATGGACCAAAATCAAACCAGATCATTTAGTTTTAATTTTGTACAATTGATTAGACAAGGAATTTGATCATAAACATCAGATAAGGCCCTACTAATCAAAGGCAGGCATAGAAGAATGCAATATTAATGCTATTGACTTTGCTTCTAATTTATAATCTGGCTTTGTTCTTGTTTCTTTTGCTATAGCTCATGTACCCATTATACTTATAACACTTATAGAAGGTTTGGACTCAACCTCACGGTTAAAACATATTGAAGGAAGAGCTTGGTGTTATTGGATATTACAAGGTCCCTGTTTATTATATATCTCTATAAATCTTTTACCCATGTCGTACCTAGAGAATTTACGGTTGACCGGCTTTAAATATGAGAAAATCCACATCCTATAGGCCTTAAATAATGTATAGAATTTTCTATGATTAGGTGTGACAACCTAACTCTTAGCCACATGGATATTAATTAATCAAGAAAATAAAGCAGCATTTTCAAACAAGTAAGGAGTGTATGCGGGAGTTTGATTATGTAAGCATGTACATAATCAGTTTCACACACCTCTAAGTTAAAATTTAATTTTTTTTTTAAAATGATATATTATATACTATATTTATGATATCACGCCTGAAATTTAGGTCTGGTACGAAAGATGTTCAATTAATTTGAGAATTTTCAAAGTTCATGCATGCTGGCGCATGTACAATTAACAGACGACCAAACCAAGTGAAGCAGATGAGAAAAAGTAATAAAATACTTAAAATTTAAGTCAAATATGTCCATTAAATAGGAACAAGTAAAGCAGCTTTGTAAAAAGCATGATGTGGCTCCAATTAACATGAGATCTTTCTGATATTAACTGCCCACCAACTTTTTTTATTGATTATTATCTTGTTTAGAAATTTAATTGTTCCCACTAATTAAGAACTTTCGTATAGTGATAATTTGCCGTTTTCGTTTAATTAATTCAAAAGCAAACAATCATCACCTGCAGCATCATGCTTACATCACAGCAAACAATAGTTAATTATGAGAGTAATAATGGTGTTTTTTGTGTTCCACATATTTTGACTCAAAAAAACAGTTCAGTGTATGGATGTGTTATAAGTCTATCAATAATGATTCCTCTATGATTAATTCCTTGCAAACAAATCGCCAAAACTAATTTGTATTCTTTTTATTTGTTTCGTTTAATTTGTTTTCTCAACGTATATACATATATTACTACTAATATTAATTAATGGTATCCAGCATGATAAAGGATCAGCTCGGGAATTATATATCCGATTCAAGTGAAAAATTCTAAAAATATCAAAGAAATTATATCTAATTTTCTTTTTCTTGTTTTACATTTCACAACTTGCACTGAAATTAATTAGAGATGGCATGCTATCTATATTGCTATTTTATTTTTTTTTATTTCATTTATTATTACAGAGATGAATAAAATGCATTAGTTGGCATCAAAATAATTTAAGTATATATATACCTTGTGGGTTTTCAGTTTATTACATGAAAAATCTTGTTAATATACTCCCTCTGTTGCAATTCATAAAACATTTTTAGAGTAAATAGGGGAAAATGTTTTTGATAAATATCAACATCACCACTCAATATAATTCATTTTCTTATTAAGACCAACAAGAAACGCATGCAAGAGTAAATAGTTCTGATGATTTTGACGGAGAGCTTCATGGACAATAATTTGTGTTTAAAGCCAAAGGAGTACGTCGACCTTAGAGACACAATTCTGTTCTCATCGCCGTGAATCATTATCTATGATAAGATTTTAACACCGTAAAGAGGGGACAGCCTCGAAACATTTAGTACATCAGTGTTCATTTTCCCTCCAAAAGATTATCTAAAAGTCAACAATAAGCACGCCAAACTCCACCATTTTATATTGGGTTAGAGTGTAAATTAAGTCTGGACGTTTTTGCTTAAAAGCATGTAGCCCCCAAATTTTTATTAGGATCAGAGTAAAATTATTTTGAAAGTTTTAAAATAGAACAACGTGATCACTTATCGTTAAAAATGTCAACGATCGACGTCAATTTTTTAATGATCAATGTTAGATTTTTAACGGTAAAGAACAACATTGTTCTATTTTAAAACTTTTGAGGTAACATTACTCTTAATAAAACTTTTAGAATAATATTGCTTGTAAACGAAAACTTCCACAACAAATTGGTACATTAATTTTTCTATATTGCCTTAATTTTTCTTCCTTGCTTTCCCATTTTGATAAACAATTCCTTCACTTACAGTAAGACTTGACACAAAGTATATAATTATGATAATGTTCTTTTTTCTTTTTGACTGACCTCAGAAATATAATAGAGTTTGATGAGTCCTTGGAGGCTTGTACATTAATTAAAGCAGTTGGAAAGAAGTTGAACTCATCTATACAGTCATTTTTAACATAAACAATATGGTCTAAAATACAGTATTTTTACAAAAAAAAAATATATGGGAGAAAAATTCGTTTAAAGTATATATACTCACTACTCCACTCAGTCCTTTTTCTATGCAACTACTATCCAAATCGCGTAAAAGAACTTAGCAATTAAAATTAGCTAAAAGTGATATATGTGTAAGAGATACAACTTTTTTCCAAACATACCTCATTTGAAGATGATGAGTCAAAAAGAGTGTGGGTGGAAAAAAAATATGAGAGAATGAGTGGGGGGCAAAATGAGAGATCATGTAATTGAGGTAAAAATAGAAAAAAATACATTAACTATTTAGGCAAATAAAATTATTGCTTATGCATGAGATCATATGAATGAAAGTAAATATTGTTTATAAATATTACCAAAAATCCAAACTTGTGATTGTGACTCTGCCCGTGACGATTGGAAGTCCTAGATGATTGATTTTCCAATCACACCATATAGAAAAATGACGGCTAAGAAATCAGTGTCACATTGATTCGCCTTGTCCATCATTTGAAATTTTGGACTAATAATTGCTTCAAATCAATTATATCCTTTCACTCATTTTTACCTAGTTCTCAATATGCTGACCTTCCAATGGCGTTTTTTACCTAATTCATTTTTCTCTAAAACTCCTATAATTAAACATTGTGCATTCTCATGAATTCACCAAACATAAATATATTCAGTTATGTAATTATCTTTGTATAGTTAATCTAATTGATCATTTTATATTAAAAAAAGGAAATGAAGTCACAACAAACATGAATTTTCATTTTTAACCCACAAATACACATTTTTATTCCTGAAATTACAATTTAATCATGTAAATAAATCAAAAGGGCAATCCGTACGTGATGTTTTCCGCACCTTCTTACAGCAACAACAACAATCTTGTGAAGGCTGAAGCATCTGCTAGCAACACATTTATCATTGTTATTAAAAATACACATGTATTATTGTTGTTGTCGTCGTCGTCAATCTGTGATCTGCTGATCTCACTCTCCATCGATCAGTATTATATTGTGACTACTGGCTGATATCTTCCAACTTCCAAGGATGGATCCGTTTAGTCCCAAAATGATTTAATTAGATGAAATTAATTAAAAATGATTTGTTTAGAGCCAATATGCTTAATTAATTATTTAATTATTTGGAACATAATTATTCTGTCAAATTTCAACGCCGCTCACAAATTGTTTAATTGTTTGTTTTATATAACAATTACAACATTTGGAGGAGGTAGACTCAAAGAATCATTTTAGTTAAGAAGAAGTCACATGGAGAAGCCAAGAATGAATATATATAAATATATATAGACACACGCAGACACGGTGCTTATTATGCGCATGGATTTGTTTTCCTGATACAAGTGTGCATGCAAATATATGGCTTTTCAAACTTTGGTGACCTATAAATGTGATGCCTTATTTTCTTGCTTTATCCTTTAGCCACTGCATTATTTATACAATCCAATTCCCACTGTCTCTCCTGGAAACCGAATTTCAAAGTTGCTTTTCTTCCAAGGAATCGCTTTATGAAGCATCCATTTTTT
This sequence comes from Vachellia collinsii, assembly GCA_006871305.1. Taxonomy (NCBI): domain Eukaryota; kingdom Viridiplantae; phylum Streptophyta; class Magnoliopsida; order Fabales; family Fabaceae; genus Vachellia; species Vachellia collinsii. The sequence goes on along the minus strand of QFDD01002278.1, from coordinate 8,337 downwards.
TTCTATTTCTTTTACCTCCTGTTTCTTCCTCATAATCACAAATGTGTGTGTGTGTGGTGCAGAATAATTGTTCATAAGAATTTATAGAGCTTACTTAATTAATTCATATTCTTTTCACATTAGCCCGTGTACGTGTGCCTTATGCCATGACGCCACTATAAACTTGCCTCCAATACTAGGGAATCCACCTATATTTCTTTATATTTATTTATTTATTTATTTGTGTGAGTGTGTGTTTAACAATCCTGCTATAGCTCTCTCTCTCTCTCTATATATATATATAGTTTATATGTCAAATAAATCTATAGCAGCTTGAGATATTTTCAAATTATGAATAATACGATTTAATTCTATATATCGTTTCATATAATACCCAGGTCAAACAAATACTCCCAAATTTATCATTAAAAATCTTTTTTTTATTTGTAATTGAAGGTGGTATATACATAACGAAACTAGTTATATGAGAAAAATTGTTTAGTATTGAATTAAAAGACAATTTTATTCTCTAAAATTGAAAGACCGTGTCACTTTAAGTGATCTAAGATATGAAGATCACCACGATAAGAGAACCGCGTAGACGAATATTATTATTCTCTTTATAATAATCCAGTAATCAAGTGATGAAGCCAGGGAGTGTAGATATTTTTAAGTTTAGCAACTGTATGGAGAGTTTAAGCTTTAAATATTTACTTAAAATTGGGCCTATATATTTTTTTATTTAAATTTTGTATTATAGTTTCATTTTAATTCTTTTTTTTGGCCAATATAATTATTTTTTACTCCTCTTATCCTATTTATAAGTCACTTTAAATATGTTTCACATATTTCAATAAAAATCTTAAACTTTAAAATTCAACTTTCAAACTTTATCCCCGTTTAATATCTAATATAACACATAAAAGTAAAGTTAATACATAATAATAAATTGAAGGTAAAATTGTACATTAACATAAAAAAATGAAGTGATTTATAAATTTGATCAAATAAAATTTTTTCTCTCTGTGTATAAATAAGATCAAATGAGTATTTTGGATACAAAACGGCATGTGCGTACAGGATTTATAAAATTTGATAAGAGATATTAATACATCTTTTCCAATATTGCATTATTTTAAGTTTTGCCATTTCAGATTTATTTTCAATGGACTTGATCAGCTCCAAGTCTGGTCAACATTTACCACTTTTTAGCGCAGAAAGCAAGGTCTCCAACTTTTACTTTCTCTTTTTCTTTCTTCTTCTACTTTATCAAATAGTATCGAAAGTAAAAAAAGATATAAAATAAAAAATTCCTCAAATCATTTTATCCTTTGGGAGGTAAGTGGCCACTTTTCCACAGCAATGTTTCGTGATAACGAGAAGGCTCTAAACTTTTGGAAAACATGAAAGGTTGAGGTATAGTCAAAGTAATCTTTCAAATTTTCTGCATTTTGTCTGATGTTCAAACTTGTAAAGCTTACGTACTTAATAAGATTACTTATGTCCCTTGATTTAAGAATCATTTACTTTTTTTTAAGAGATTAAAAAAATTAAATACATTATTTAAAATACTTATTTGTAAATATCATTAAATTATATATTACTTTATAAGTTAGGTAAATTAGGTTGAAGAAAAAATAATAAATAGGTTAAAGTATAAATTTAGTTATATATGTTCTCATCAAGTTTCAGTTTGGTCTTTTAAATTTAAAAAATACAGTTTTGGTCCTTTAATCTTAATGTTGTTAGCTTCACTTAACAAAAGATGCTAATTCAACAAATTTAAATGGTGATTCTGTGATTAAATAATGATTAAATATGGTTAAATTTTAAAATATAAAAATAATTATACTAAAGAGTTAATGTTTAAGTATATTTTGATATCATTCAATTGCAGAAATATCATTTGAATTTGTTGAGTCAACATTGGCCGTTAAGTAGAACTACTAACATTAAAAATAAAGGACCAAAAGTTCTTTTGTAAATTTAAGAGATCAAATTGGAACTTCATGAAAACTTAAATGACCAAATATATACTTTAGCTTAATAAATATAAGTTATTTTACTTAAATTAATATATTTAGCTATTTTAATATCTCATTAAAAAGAAAGTCAAATGGCTCTTAGGTAATATAAATTATTATATATAGCTTCTTATTCATTCTGGATTTCCATGTATAATATATATAACACCCACAGACATTACTTGGCTCTATCGTTATTCAAAAAGTTTTTCTGGATTACATTCTTTAATGGAAATAATTGTAACTTCCATTCTAGTGGACAAGGCAAAGCCAGAAAAAAGGAAAACGAAAGAGACCAAAGACAATTGAATTTGTTCAATTATTCATTCTTGTACCTTTCTTTCTTTCTGCGCACATGCAATAATAATTAATTAATGAATATGCAGAAAGAAAATGTCTGATTTTAGTAATATAATAGTCAGCCTGCTTCTTATATTACATGATTAGAACACATAAACACAACTAAAATTTCATTTTGGTCACTCATAGAAGGAGTTTTGATTTCTCAATTTGGCCTATCTTTCTACACATAGACTATAAATAAAATTAACATTTGAGATGTATGTAACACAATTTTCGATTAAGATATAGATAGTCTGTCTTGTAAATAAAATGTCAGGTGGCTATCAGTTTTATTGATTACTCAAAATTGATTGAAGAATGCTGTTAAATTGAAAATAAATCTTCTAATATATTCTCTAAATTAATTTTCTGAGAGACTGTAATGATGAAAAATGTATCTTATTTGCATATATAGAATATAATTTCTAATGCAATTATATGAAGCAGACTCAATTTGTATAGGTCGTCGAGAGAATTGAGTGTTTATTATGTGGATTTATAATCGAAGTCTAGTGGAAAAAAAGATATGTATTGTTGGAGCTTAATGGTCCGATTTTATCTTGAAGTAAATGAACCACAAAAGTTACAAAACCCAACGATAGTCAACAATGAAATTGATCTAATTAATCCAACATTAGATACATATCTATGGTAAGTCGTACATCGAAAATGTTACCTTCAAGCAAGAGAGTCATAATGAATTAGCTTTCCACTATCCAACTCTAACCACTTGCTTTAGAGATGTGCTTAAAAGAGAAAAAAGGAGTATATTCTAGATAATAGTTTATGAATTGTTTATGAATAATAAATCCTAATCATAAACGTACATGCATCAACATTTTTTTTCCAATTAAACTATCAACGCATTAATTAACAAAAAGCTAAGATATCGAAAAGTGTGTAGAAAATGATGTGCAAATTTAACTATTATATGGCAAAAGTAAGATCTGCTCTATCTTGTGATTTTGAAGCCTTGTGGATATTAATTCCTTGTAAGTTCAATCAGCTTCGACTACAACAGCAAAGCTAGATTCTTCATTATGAACATCAAAATCCCTACAGACACAAGCAGTTTCATAAATATGCTTCTGCGGTTTGATTGATTTGAATTAATAGGCAGGGCCAATCAATGTGTGGTCCACAGGCACAAGCAATAAGAAAAATTATGTTTGTTGAAGGTTAATTAATTATTGGCTAATGTTTGGCAAAAAAAAAAATTGTTGCCTAATGATTAATTAATGGGGATGTAACTTGCAAGAGTAGTGGTGTTATTACTTTTAACTTTGTATATAGTTTGGTTTGGTGTCTTCACTATTTAATTTGGTTTGCTGGGGAACGTTGGATAGCGATGCTTCATCCACCATTTAATCACATGTCTCCTAATTAATCTACCTTTGCTTCTCTTTCCAATAGATTTGCTCTGTCGTCTGTCAACTTCATATTCAATCATCATATATATATATATAACTTCTAAAACATCTCCGAGCGTGGATTAATATTTATTATGATTTGGTATAGATATGTATGATGTTTCTCAACCCCTCTCTCTCTCTCTCTATACATATGAAGAATAATTCAAATTTGGTAATCGGTGCAATATAATATTTTTTTTGTTCATATATGTTATATTTGTTCAAAAGAAAACGTTGCAGTTTAAGAAAACTTCTTATTCTTTGTTGTTCCTCTCCCTTGCAAACAAGGAAACCGGTACTAATCAATAAAAAATCAAAATGATCTAGACTTTAGAAATTAAATTTGAACGGTTTGGAATAGAAAAACATAAATTATTGAAGTTTTTCTCATTAATCACCCACAATTATTTGTCTCAATTCCAATAAATCCGTTTTTGATATTTTTACATTTTTTAAAGTAAATATTTTCTTTATATATATATATATATATTTATTTGGTTGATATGTACTACTTGGTTGAATTTGAACATTGTCAAACTTAATTAGAATAGTTCTTTCAAAAATGTTTCCTAAGTTCACACAAGTTCAATATGTTATCTCTAGTCCTTAATATAAAATTTAATTTATAGTACAATTTATATTATAAAATAGATCTTATATTTAGAATCGAATATAAAGTAGTATCACATTTAATTAAGATGTCATCACCCTTTTCTTTCTGTAGGATTAAAGAGGTTGATTCAATTAATGAAACTACCTTGTTTGTGAGTATCGATACAACACTGATCATGATACTCCTAAAATGCCTATTTGGATTAGTGGTAGAAGCTACATTTCTAACGTGATTTATGATTTATGAGCTAAATATGTAAAATGAATTTTATGTCAACTAGCGTAAACATACTTTTCTAATGCATATAAAAATTGGTCTAGTATATCAATAAAGTTAGTTAAATTGGTAAGTGGGCTCACCCCCGTAAAGATGAGAACGTGTATTTGAGTCCCAAGGAGCACTCTCGTTGGAAGAGAGGACAACCCTAGGTGAGCATCACTCCTACTCCTCTATTCTAGATTAATCGGTTGCCAATAGACACCGAATCGAATTATGTACAGTGTTTCACCCAAAAAAAGACATGGTATTGTAAGTATTTTCCAATTTCTGTTTTTACTTTATGTTCACCAAATCCATTATGCGAGATAAAATTGCTAGCTTTTGTGCTGGTATTGTAAGTATTTTGAAGCTGCATGTTTATACAGAGAATTAAAAAAGAAAGTACCTATATGAAAGAGCAAGAGTTTTGTTTTGGGTGAAAGAACAAGAGTTTGGTGTAATTAAAGTTGTAATAAGCGCCTGATTGGTTTGGGCTTCCCATTAATCCAAGATATTCCATACGGCCCAATAAAATGGACCTTGGTCGAATCATGTATATAGTTGTTAAATCCCATGAGGATTGAGTCTAACAGTAGTGATTAGTATCTAATAATGTTGTGAACTTATATTTGAATTTATGCAGAAAGAAGTGCCTAATGGCATCTTGAATAGATCGTCTTCAATAGAAGTATAGAAGTATACTTATGCTTGGGGGAGGGGATTGGGAATGGTGTCCGGTCCTTGACCTCGGTGCCATATTTTTATTTTACCATTACAACAAGAAGACTTCTCACAGAGTGAATTTTGTTACATGATTCGCAAATCATTCCACTAAAAAGACCAAAATTGAGTTGAGAAGCTGAAGACGAAAGAAGAGTCAATAAAATCAAGCATGATGTTGAAGCAGAAGAGAGTTTAGTAGATTTCAAAAAAAAGAAGCAAATCAACTTTTTTTTTCAAATACCTTACCTGTAATTAATTAATTAATAAGAGAATAAATGCAAGAAATACTTGTCGTTTTGTTCTTCCCTATGGCCTCAAAGATAACATTATAATCTGATGATGATCATCATGCGATAATTTGGCATTACATACACACACGTTGCTTTTATTCTTCAAAAAATTTGAGTTGCGCGAAGCGTAATCTGACTTGCAACTTCAAATGGAATTATGCTATGGCACAGTATTTGTCCAGGCATAAAGAACAAGTTAAAACATGTTTCTTCAGTTAAGATGCCCATATTTGTCCTAAAGCAAGACCAAATATGAATTCTAAATAGTCGCTATGGCTTCTTTTGAGTCTATGTATATATTTTTGGCAAAGAAGATGAAACCAGCAATCTGTTGAGAGTGAGCGAGGAGAAATAATTTGAGGGAAAGTGAACTAGCTAGGGTTTGATCAGAAAAAAAGAAATCAATGGGAGAAGCAAGCTTTGCAAGGGCTAAACTGATTCGTCAAGCTTCAGCAGATGCCAAGTTCTTGAGAAACCTAATAACCCAGAAACCTACCATTGAGAAAGACGGTCATCATCTAGAAGAGGATCTGTTTGATTCATCATTTAGTTCAAGTCGATCTCAATCTGTGAGGCTTCATTATAATGAACAAGAACTGTATGCATCTTATAGACAGAGATACCTTGTCATGTACAGTCCATTCAGGGAGGATCATGATCAGGCAGAGACGAAGCAGAAAAAACACAAGTGGTTCAACAACTGGAAGAAGAAACACAAGTCATCTTCGTCATCATCAGATCAAGCCAATAATAATGATGATGATAATAATAATGCCGCCAACAATATCCTCTCTTGCTTGTATCTTCCTAACATTATTTAGATATGTGATGTGCTCTTCTTATTAAATTCTTTCATTTCGATGATGAATCCCTATTTGCAATTGATTAATTATTCTATGTCACTTTAATCGCGTTAATATATGCCTTGAAGCTTAACGACCAATGTACGTGTTTCAAGGTATTCATTTAGAATTGTTCTTTGATTCTCAATTTTATTTTTTCATAACATTACATTGTTCCATTTGGGACCTCACAATTTATAACATGAACGATTTTAGGGAGCTCAGAGAAATTTGGGAGTTTGAACGATTAAATTTAAAGAGCCATTTTGCACAGTCTGTATATTAAAAATTCATATGCTGAAGTGAAACTTAGTATAGATTGTCATTAATCGGATTTATGTTTGGATATGCATGTCTGTGTATTATAAAAAGAAAATAGAGTAGAGTGTTATTTAAGTACTGGGCCCACATTGTTTATTACTCTAGACCTCCCTAGCCCATTTTCCTTTGTGATCTACATTCTATATGATAAAAGAAGTCGTGGGCCTTGATTTTTGCGCTTTTCACACAACACGTCCTTACGTTTCTTTTTCTTTTCTTTTTACACATGGACGTAAAGGAGAAACTGAAAAAAAAAAAAAAACACAAACAAACAAACACTCAGGCTCTTGGCTGAAGCAAGCAAGAGATATCTATCTAGAGAGACAAAACTATGAAACCGTGAACACAAGTGAAGGCTTCTTTTGGCAGATAATCCGCAACTTCATTTGGTAGTTCTCATAGTATGTATAACCTCATGTGCCACAATAAAATTATTAGAGCTCATTCGTCCGGGACAAAACTGTTGGTAAAATCTGTAAAAATTAACAAACATTTTATGGTTTCAGTCGTATCTGAGGACACTGTCCTTAAGAATTATTCCGCAACCCTCTAGAGAATTAGGAAGCGGTACTCTCTATGATTAAATGAACCCTTCCTATAAAGATACATGGTGACAGAACTGGCGGAAGATAATAGAACTCAACGAGAGACAAAAGGATTTCCGGTCTCCAGGATTTCCTTATTCCTCTTATGTCTTTTATTTTCTGAATTGTTTAAAATAGAGTGATAGGGGGTTATTTATAAGCATTGAAGGGATGCTTAAAAAGACATCTTTTGAAATAATATAACTCTTCAAGTAGAAAGTTACAACTCTCCATTATAAAATATTCCAATATTATTTGGAAAGATTCTTTCTTTAACACACCTATACACAATATTTCCAACAAAAACTGCATTGGTGTTTGGCAAACTATGACAGTAATTTTGGCAATGATTTGGGTCAAAAAATGCCAAATAGCCGAAACTTTTTTTTTGGTGAAAAATAGCCGAAACTTTTTCAAAATCACCTGCAGTCTCAAAACGATGGTTTGGGATTCCAAACCATGATTTTGAAAAATCTTTTGTTTTGATGCTTTTCATAAGGTGGTTGAGTGATTATTAAGCTGTACCTAAACTACCCTTCATTTTCTCTCTCTCCCATACTGAAAATCACCAACAAAAAATCAGTGCCTGATACATATATTGAGCTATACCTAATATATATGTGTGTGAATATATATTTTAAGATATGAGATTGAGCGGTACCTCATACATATATTTTTAAGATACTTTATCATATTATAGGATTGACTAAATATAAATTTAATTTAATTTAGTGAATTTATTATCAAATTTAATCACATATTTTTTTAAATAGTACATTAATCTTACATATGCATATATGTTATTTAAACTTTGAACAAAAATATAAATTGAATTTTTGTCTTTGTGCAATTATCATATTAGCTTATACCCTTTTTGGTAATTTAATATCAAAAAATTATTCTAATAACAGTCATCCAAACACATTCATTTTATTAAAATCACTTTTTT
>QFDD01002277.1:0-17657 GCA_006871305.1 Vachellia collinsii | reverse complement strand
ATTTGCATATTTAAAATAGAAAGGAAGGGGTGTTCTTGTGCTTGGCTTTTGATGAGATTGTGTTAGAGGGACACGGTGCTTGCCTCAAGAGTGTGGTGTTGAAGTAGTATGGATGTTGTCATTACACGCTTACAAAGAGTACAATAACATGTCGCTTTACATTAATCGCGAGGCTTCAAAGGTTGGTTTCAAAGTTTTTGACCCTTAGCTGCTACCTGTTATTCATCTACCCTCGTCCCTTTTCCCTTTCCCCTCATTAATCTCTGCCTGACTGTTTGGTTTGATGCATAGCTGTGGAAGAGGATTTGCTCAGAGACAACCACAGAGATCAACCTTCTTGCAGAGAATTGGAAATACATTCTCGCTGGTCTCATTTGTCAGGTCTCCTCATTTTGATCATGAATCAATCCACAAAATAATTATGAGCTCTTATCTGTTTGGGAAAAGAATGTAAAACAAAAAAAATTCTTCTTTTGCTTTTCCTTGGGGAGAGAATTTTTGAACCGATTGGTTTTATGTGATTAACTTCCCTTGAATGCTTGAAAAGCTTTCTGCATGTTTGGGAGCCACGTTTATATGTGTGAGTTTACTTGTCAAATGTGATTTTGTTGATGATTATTGTCATCAACTTTTTGGAGTTCTGAAATTCTGATATTTAATGAGGCAAGTCAAGAAACTAGTCACTGTTGGCCGCAGCTTCTGTCATATTCTATAGTATGTAATTCTGAGAGTTTGGCATTCAATGCACGCACAGCATTGGATCAATAATTGCGTCTCAAATGAATTTTTGCATTAATCAAGGATTCTCCATTTATTTACGCCACTAGAGCTGCAAATATACTAAAATCTATGAGGAATTCTCAGGCTATCTCTTCCACAGGATAATTTCATCTCACTGCGAACTTTTTAATTGTTTGCAGCTCAACTAGAGTGCATCAATATTTTATCAAAATGCTGTTTTGTGTTTGAGAATTGGGAAAAAAAATAAGAATGGCTGCTTTGGTAAAGCATATTTCTGCCAGGAAGTTTTATATCCTTGACCCTTGTGCGTAATGCTACATCAGATTGAATTTACTCGGAAATTGGACTTGCTTTTATTATTAATTTGAATTTTATTTAATTAGTATCTAAATTGAAACTGTTTCCGAACAGTACTTGCATGGTCTAGCTGCCCGAGGAGTTCACTATTTTCATAAGCCTGGCCCTACTCTTCAGGATGTTGGATTCTTCCTTCTACCGGTTTGTATATGTCATTTCGCCTTCGTGTAGTGGCTTTGTCAATCCGCCCTTTTATTATGAATGCAATTTTAATTTTATTTTTGCTGCTATAGGAGCTTGGGCAAGACAAAGCGTACATCAGTGAAACATTGTTCACTTTCATCTTTTTATCCTTCGTCCTGGTAAGGATTGCGTCCTTTCTATTAACATTTATTCTTGTTTTAGGAAAACTTATCAATTATCATTATCATTACCTCATCAATATTTTGAAAAAGTGGCTTCTGTCATGGGTTCTATTTTGCCTAAATATGGCATTTTACTCAGTGACAAAAATTACATAATACATGATAGTCTGAATTTCTGTCTTAGGTTTTGGCTCAAAAAATGTTTGAGTTAAACTTGGCTTCGGCTATCGTGTCTGCACATGATTGTCTGATGCGACTGACATGATGCTCTGTTTAATTGAAGCTCTATATAACTATTTCCATTTGTGTGATTCAGAAAATCATACTTTCACATCGTTATGCTGAAAATCCATTTATTGCGTTTTTATTAGTTTTGGGTCGTGAGTTAGAGTTGAGGATGGCATCCCTTTTTTAAAAACAAAACGGTAATAACAAACTGAAAATTGATTTTTAGTTTTGAGATTTCAAGTGTCCATCTATTTTAGAAATTTAGAGTGATTGTTTGTCTAGTGGAAGACTTTTTGCTTGCTTTCTTCTTCTTCTTCCTCCTTTGTTTTTTCTTGATTAGTTAAGTTCTGCTGTACTTCAAGTATTGTTATTTATACTACATTTTGACGGTATGTGCTATTTTACATGATCTTGCAGTGGACATTCCATCCTTTCATTTTGAAGAGCAAAAAGATCTATACAGTCCTAATATGGTGCAGGGTTCTAGCATTCTTAGTTGTAAGTGATGAAAACATCATTGTCCTATTATTATCTTGTTTAAATCTTAAGGACTCACTTTCCTGGGTCATTTTGATTGTTTACTTCCCTCTCCCCTCTCTCCTTTTTTATGCATAACATAACAAAATGTGATACTTTTAACAAGTGAAACACGGTAAAAAAATTCCATTGGATGATTTATACTGAAGTGGGTAAAACCATCTCTTGGGTGTAATTGAGGTTTGCTTTGTACTCATTCTATCCTTGTGTGATCTTAAGAATTTGACAAACGGCTGGTACTTTATCAAGATTAAGCAATAAATAAGCATATTCATACTTGTTATCTGGGAAATGGCTCTCTAGGCATAGGTCCATTATCCTTGAATATTTCTAAATCGCAAGTGTTTACTGCAGGCTTCTCAATTTCTTCGTATTATCACATTTTATTCCACACAGCTTCCTGGTCCAAATTACCATTGCCGAGAGGTATAATTGTTTGAAAATACGTTCTTCTAAAATGTCATATTGCATGTTGTATTATGGTAATCTTACAGTTTGGCACTATCACTATCATGCGCAGGGGTCAAGACTTGCCACTCTGCCTCCTCCAAAGAGTGTCTCCGAAGTTCTCTTGATTAATTGTAAGTATACATAATTGTCCTTATACTGGAGTCATTTAGCTTTAATTTTTTTTTGTTTTTGTTTTTGTGCTCATTTGGTTTTGCAAGTGCAGTCCCCCGTGGTGTGATATATGGATGTGGTGATTTGATATTCTCATCACACATGATCTTTACTCTAGTCTTTGTGCTGACGTATCAGAGATATGGCACAAGAAGGTAATATTGGCCTGTAGCAATCGCTTTTACATGTGTGACTGTCTTTGCCAAAAAATTAGTTCTTTTATTTTGTTTGCAATTTCTGATGTTTTGTGAATATTGATGAACCATTGCAGGAGTATTAAGCAGTTAGGATTCGTCCTTGCTGTGATTCAGAGTCTCTTGATAATAGCATCTCGCAAACATTACACAGTTGATGTAGTTGTTGCCTGGTATGAAACATGCTCTGATTTTCAATTGGAGAATCTGTTCAATTGCCATTTCCTTTTTTAAGTTATTTCTATTATCTGATGCAGGTACACCGTTAATTTGGTAGTATTTTTTGTCGAGAAGAAATTGCCTGGTTAGTACATTTGAGCATCAAGTTTTTGTAATGTCGCGAGTACAAGCGTGTAAACTTTTTCAGTGCAGTTCCTTCTCCTTCAAATCTAGTGCATTTGTCAAATCACAATTAGTGAGAGGTCACATTGAGACAGCTTGCATCCGTTAGATGCTAAAACAATATAGGGTAGAATACTAAAGTTCCACTTATGCTAACCTAGTTGAGCAGCAATACGCTGTTGTATTTGGCCTCGGTAGAGTTCCTTAGATGCTTGCTTCAGATTCTTCAATAAGAGATGAACTTGTTCAAAACACTCAATCTTGGTGGGCTGTAAAAATTTTCAATTGTCATGTTCTTATTAGACCTGATCACCTGAATAGCTTACACATAAAGTCAATACCAAAGTTTTCTCCTTGGGTAAAAGCATTCGTTAATTTAGTTGAGAAGCAATGTACTGTTGTGCTGACTTTGTTGTCTTTTCAGAATTACCGGACCGGTCCAACGCTGTAGTAGCCTTGTTGCTACCATTAAGCAGCAAAGACAGAGATGGCCGGACCAAGGAAGAGAACCACAAGCTATTGAATGGGAATTCTGGGGATCCTGCAGACAGGGTATGGTGAAGAATCCACTTGTCCTTTCCCCATGTCCATTTTCATTGTATCGTCCTTGTCTAAGATCTGGTCGTAACAGTTTTATTACTATTTTTTACCTCAGAGGCAGAGAACTCAAGTAAATGGCAAGATTCTGGAGGACGTTAATACGCACCTCGCTGACTCTGCGATGAATGGTGCGTAATGGGATAATAGGGAGCCTTCTGCTTTCAGAAATGGGATCTACTGCAAGACTTCGCTGTGGGAAAAAGCTACAACCTTGTTCGATTGGAGGATTTCGTTAATTGATTGTGAGATGTCCTGTTTTTAATTCAAATTAGTAGGATTAATTCGTATCAGTGAAATTTTACTTGGGTTGTGCTTTTTTACCCAGTGTTCCCCAGTTAAATTATATATATATAGCATCAGCGTGTGCCATAGGACAATTTTCCCCCAAATCCTGTCTCCTCGAATCATCTTTTTGTGACCCCATGTGCGTAGCCTGCTCTTCATTTTCTATTTTTGGTTCTTTTTGCTCGTTGCAGTCACATGGGGAACTAATGATGAGGACAATGTAATAGGGCCTTTAATGTAAAGAGTAATTTCTTTTCTTTAGACGGTCTATGCCATAGCTGGTCTTTTGAACAGCTCTGGGTAGTGAATCTGAATCATCTTCATCTAACAAGTAATATTTGGAGAGAGAAAAGAAACAATGAGTGAAAAGAGAACCACTCTTTATGAAATTATGATACGCTGCAGCAGCAGAAGATCTCAATCCTCTCGATCGGTTGATGAGACAGAAGAAAAATGATACATCTTAATGGTGAAAACTAACATTATGCTAACTCAAAGTTGTTTATTTTTATTTAATAGGGTTAATTGATCCAAATAAAGTGGGTTGTTTTAATTGGAAGTAGACCAGGAACTTGGGAAAAACATTTGAACTGGTTCATCTGAGAATGATTTACCTATACATGTATGTTTCCGTGGGAGGCAATTTTTTTAAAGTCATATGTATTCTCAAACATAAGTACTAAATGTAGGGTAATAACTGAATGATAAAACAATGGAAGAAGATGAAAGCAAAACACGGAGATGAGAGCGTGATGAAGTGAGAGATTGAGTTGATGTTTTGGGGGAAAAGAAGGAGTGGGGAAGGAAGAGAATGATGAAGGTGAAAGGGACAAGAGAGAAAAAGGAGGAGGGAGCTTTAGAGGGCATAATTATGAGAGAGGTCCTTTGATGGTATGGGGGAGGGGAGTGAGGCAAGTTTGAATTGGAAAATCACACACACATTCACATGCATGCTTCTGCTGTGCTGCTCTGGGCAAAGTCACATGGGGTCACCAGGACAGCCCAACCCCCCTTCCCCCCCTCTCTCTCTGCTTTTTCCGTGCAGAGGAAAAGGAACAAGATGTTTTCATAGACCCACTGACACGCAGACTTCATTCTATGATTCATTTGCGTATGTTTTGTTCCCTCTCTCTTTTTGATCCCATGCTTTTTGTTTCCCATCCCTCCCCATTATGATTCATATTTCCCTCAGTCCTCCCTGCTTCTCTCACCTATTCCACCCCATAAGGTTTCATAATTGAACAATATGGCCAATGACGGGCTCGGGCTGTTTGAACTCCATCCTGCTGAGGAATAGCCCACACCGCCATAACCTGCTTTTTTAATCATTTTTTTAAATAATATTTTATATTCTTTTTACATTTTTTCATCTCAATATCTTTTTACAAAAAAAAGTGACACTAAATTTTATTTTTTAGGATAAACAACATCTAATGCATTTAGAAGTATCATAAAATATTTTATTTTTCCATATCAATTTTCTATAATACTATATTTAAAAACATTAATACTTATACATTATTAAATTATAAAGAGATGTAAAATATTGTTATTTGTTGGGCCAAAATAAAGTAACATTGTATTATAGAAAACTTTTTAATTGTATTTTAATTTTTTTAAAAAATTATTTTTGACGGGTCGAGCGGATTGCCAACCCTAGGCATGAGGTTCCAAAAGATTTAAGTGTATCTTGAAGTATTATTATATTTTTAGAAGGAAGCCATAATTAATAATGTTTTATGTTATCATGCAATGCACAGTGTAATCATTTAAAATGTTCTTGGAATAATATAGTCAGGTGAAGTTTCTTATAAACATTAAGTCAATTTTTCCATTCATATGTAATTATGTATCTTATTTTTAAAATATTATAATTTAATTATAAAAAATATAAAAAAATAGGACATACAATCATATTTAATTGAAAAATTTACCATAATAAATATAAAAAATTTAATGTAAATATAAAAAAATATAGTCTTCGGTCAAATTTCACGGCCAGCGTGATTATTATTTTTTTTTTCCGGAAAACGTACCTCTAGATTTTGGGGGCGTAATGTGGGTATACGTTTTAGAGCCAACAAATAAGAAATAAACAATCCTTAGCCCATTCCAAGTAAGACTCTGGCTAAGGTGGAACTTTATGGACTAATCTATAATATGATTCAAAGGCTGAAGCCATGGAAATTGACTTCCACACTTCTATTTTAGTTTATTTTTTCAATCAGCCATATGATATTACTACCTCAATTCACTTTTTTTTTTTTTTCAAAGTACCTATATTGAAGAATGTTATAATGCATATAATTAAGAGGGGTATTTTAGAGAAAAAGCAATACACATTTGTTATCAAACAAGTGACTTTATTTTTTTTAGTACTCGTAAAATTACTTATTTAATTTTAATATTAAGTCCGTACATGAGTGAGATTGCTATTTATTTTGAATGTGGGTATCACCGAGCCCTGGTTGAGGAGGGTAGCACTATCATTATGATTTTTTTTTAAAAAAAAATCAGAAGACTGAAGGTTTTAGGAAGAAAATCAAATATTGATGGTTTGATTCAGAGTGATGTTACGCGTGGAGCATCTCAGAAGGGTGGAGAATTTAATTGGAGTAAGTAACAAGGAAGTTTTCTTTTTTTGAAAAAACATCTGGTTGGAGGAGTTAACAACTATAAGGGAATACACACACACACACACATCTTATTAAGTTTAACTTTATTGGAGGTGAGACTTTCTTTTTCTTTCTTCGCAAATCAAGTGAAATCACTTAATTTGAAACTTGCATTGTTCTGGCAACTAAATTAGAAGGAATAATATAAAGATAATGATAAGTTCAATTGAGATGGAGGTAAGCTTTGTTGACAAGTGAAGGATTGGGGAAGATTAGAGGTAATTGAGTGAAGGGATGGAGGTGGGGCTTAGTGTTAGAGGAGGGAGAACAGAGAGAGAACAGAGAGGGCCAAACTTTGAACAAAAAGGAAGAGAGATTAGCGCAAATCAAGCTGGATGCAACAAAAAGGCCAATTCAATCCTATAGATAATAATAATAATGAATCCACAGAAGAGAGAACCTACCTACTCTCTCTCTCTCTGGAATAACAGAGAGAGGATAATGATGAGGAGGCAAGGTGACATGGGGATGTCTATGATACCAAATAATGACACCATTTCTTCTGTATCTTCCTTTACGTGCTGTAACAGAGACCTCCTTTCATTATACCTCCTCCTCCCACTAACCCTACTCCCCTTTTCTTTTCCATTCCCTTTTCTCTCCCTCTTTTTAATCAGGAAGAATCACTGTACAATTTTAAAAAAAATGAATGTAATCATACAAAAGATCCAATAACAATTGAGTTGCATGCAATTTATAAATTTAAGAAAATATAATGACAGATCGATCTCGAAACTTTGATGATTATATTCATTTTTCAAAACCTAGTTTCTTTCTTAACTGTAATTAAAAGGTATTGAGGTTAATTTGTAATGATTAATTACCACGTATCCTTATCAGGATTTCGCATGCTATTTGACTCATTTCTTTACATTCTGCTTAATCTGTGCCTGACTCTGTTGTTTAACTTTCTCCGATTTGATTAAAAGCAAATTACTATATCTTACTTAAGAAATGATTTACAATTAACAAAGCAAAGTAGCATCATCAATAAGAACTGCTTTGAATGAAATTAAAAGTAAGCAAATACTATATACACTACCAACTCACCACTGTTCAAAATGATCACAGGAATTAAAGGCTACCTCTTTGTTTTATTCTTGGAAGCCGTGACACATGCCATGACATGATGCTTGAGAATAGCCTGTCTAAAGCCAAACAACTTTTTCCTTTGATTAAGGTTTCAGGTCACCAAAACACAAAAATATATAAAGAAATAACAGAGCAGACAAGGTGTCATGAGCTTCAGTCCTTCAGGATTTGCCAAAACCAAAAGAAGAAAAATTAACGATATGGTTTTGCCAAATTAAAATTTGACTCGTTGCAAATGATATAAAGGATTAAAACCCATGACAAGAGATATTGAGCGGATAGTGCGTATAAAAATTTTAAAACGATACCAAACCTGAACAGTTTTAAATTCTTTATACCATCACATTGACTAAGGCAATGAATGTGTCTTCAGAAAGAGTACTTATTATATTATACTTCATTTAAGAGATTCGTTTGAATCGTTTCTAAAGACGTGAGGTGGTTTGAATATCTGCTTTGAAAAGCAATTTGTTCCCATGTTAGTTCATTTTGTTTAATGGAAATTTCCCATGTTAGTTATTGACTCAACCTTACCTATTTCTCATGTGGCATTTCTCTCTCTGACACAAACAAAACATGTGACCTCCTCATGATATATTTATCTACATTGCCATATATAGTTTCCTTTGACTGACTAATAGTACTACAAAAAACTTGTATTAACTTTTTTTTCTGGGTGAATACTTGTATTAACTTTATGTTCAGTTTGTTCTTTATTTCTGGTAATCAGCATTAAGATGGATGTGGCATTAAAATAACAGTATGTAGTTTTTTTCCCATTGCAGTACACAATCAACTTTAGATGATCCCACTGTAAAAAAGGTTTATACTGTTTGTTAAAAAAAGTTATTTGAAATATTATTATGGTAAATGTGAGAGGAATGATGAGAATGGAGGAAAGTAAGACAGCTTAAACATGGGTAGTAAAGGCGCTTCACAAATTGAAGCTTAAAGCAGATGGCCGTTTGAAAGAGATACAGAAGGTGAAGAAAAAGAAGAAAGATACAGAAAGGCAACGAAAAAGGTTTCACATTGCAATACCAGCTTGTGTTGAGATCGAATGGAGAGAGCCAAAGCAGCTTTAACTAGAAAAGTCCCTACCTTGAACTGAATTGCCAACTCTTTCCATTTATTCTCTAACAAACAGACCCACTGGATTCAGAACAATGGATACCACCATCTGATCAGTGATCAGTCTCTACGCTAACTCTTTTTCAGTTTCAGCTACTCCACTAAATGGGTGCTCGTTGCTCTAAATTCTCCCTCTGCTGGTTCCACTCCCATCTCAAACCTTCCGTCCTTGAATCCTCCGACCTGGGTATTTGTTCCACCCCCCTCACTCACTCACTCACTCACACACACACACACACACAATCACAAAGTGTTCTGGCATTTCCTGCTCTGCTTAAAAATAGCTTCTGTTTTAATTTTTGCTGCAGAAAATGGAGGGAAAAACGAGGGAGAAAGGTGGCCAAGTTTTGGGGAGTTTAGCTTGGAGCAATTGAAAGTTGCTACGAATGGATTCTCCTCCGAAAACATAGTGTCCGAGCATGGTGAAAAAGCTCCCAATGTCGTTTATAAAGGGAAGCTGGATGATGGTCATATGATCGCCATCAAGCGCTTCAACAAATATGCTTGGCCTGATTCTCGTCAATTCCTCGTCTGTTCACTTCCTTCACTTCATTATGTATATTCTTAGGGAAAGTTCTGTTTTCGTCGGATAGTTTAATTCATGATTGGGTTCAATGAATCATGAATATATTTGCAGTGGTGATCATCTGTTAAAATATTAGATGCTCTTCAAATGCTGATCCATAATTTAACACTAAAGTTAAATGCTTTTAATGTCAGGCAATCAAATAATGTCCAATTTAGCAGATCTAAGTGTTCGTTTTCAGGTGATTCTTGTTGGGGGGGCATATGCTACTCTTTGAAATTGAAACAACCATTATAACTTTAAATTTCCAAAGATCAAAGAACCAAATTCAAAAAATGATATTACCTTTTATCTTCAATATAAGATCTAGTTTGTAATATAAGATCTCGTTTGTAGTGCATATTTGCAGTTATATGAAGCACAGGAGATAGTAGTGAATTGGTTAGGGACCAAAATAGGATTTCATTCTGTACTTGTTTTATTTGTCTGTCCTTTTTTTTTTTTTTTATGATGAAATGTGGTTGTAGGAGGAAGCTAAGCAAGTGGGGAGTCTGAGAAGTGAGAGATTAGCCAACTTGATTGGTTATTGCTATGAAGGGGATGAAAGACTTCTGGTAGCAGAGTTCATGCCACATGAAACACTGGCTAAGCATCTCTTTCATTGTGAGCTATTCTGGATCATTAAGTGCTTATGCTTTTCATCTTAAATATTTGTTGGATTTTAAATCTTTTATTTAGTCCTTTGACATTTGAATTATGAACAGAAAGAATAATGATGGCTGATTTGATTCAGGGGAGGCACAACCCATGAAATGGGCAATGAGGTTGAGGGTGGCCTTGTACCTAGCTCAAGCTCTAGAGTACTGCAGCAGTAAAGGAAGGGCTTTATATCATGATCTTAATGCCTACAGGATCTTGTTTGATCAGGTATAAAGTTTATAAATTGAAGACAGTTTAAAATTCAATTTTTTGGCAGAGAGATAATATTTAGCAAGTCAACACTAGAAGGGCTTAAACTGTCCTCACTAATAAAGGGCCAATATTATTCTAACTGAAACTGAAAGGGCTAAATTGTTTTCTTGCATCTGCTTATGTTGAATCAACAGGATGGTAATCCGAGGTTGTCTTGCTTTGGGCTCATGAAGAACAGCAGAGATGGCAAGAGTTACAGCACAAACTTGGCCTTTACACCACCTGAGTACTTGAGAACAGGTAATGCTTTTAGCATGCATGTGCGTTTTTCCTTGATACGTTCAGTACGCAATGGATTGAGGTATTATGTCATCTTCTGCAAATAATTAATGAAAGTTTTGAAATTTGAAAACACTCCCTCAGGTTTTTGATATAAGATCCATAGTGTAGTTCAATTTCTCCATTAAAGTGGATTTTATATTAAGAAGCGGGGGGAACATTATATTTTTCTGATGCATATAGAAATTAATGTTGAAATTCATATTGCAGGAGACAGCTTGGCCTTTTGGCTTCTCTAGCTGTTAAGATAATCTTTCTTGTAACAGCTTTCCAATTTTGTGTCACGCCTGCAACATTAATCTGTATCAACTGTGAACAATTTGTTGTTTGTAAAGTTGTTTACAAAAATGCAGAGGGGAAATATTTTAGCTTGAAATAGATACAGATGTGTTTTCAATCTGTGAATTGTTTGTTTGCCTATAAAATAAATTTGGGATTTCACAATTATTATTTTGTTCATGTGCATACATATGCAGGTAGAGTGACACCAGAGAGTGTAGTTTACAGCTTTGGAACTTTGTTGCTAGATCTTCTGAGTGGCAAACATATTCCCCCTAGCCATGTAAGTTTTCTCTCCGGAGTTTTGATTATTTATTTATGCATTCATATAGATATTCCAAATTTATGAGCTCTTCTCCGACCTTGATCTTTGAATTTGCTTATCATAATGGCTTCTCAATGATCGCCATTATTATTGAGTTATGCTTAGTTACACTTATGGTCCATCTAGTTTGCTTATCGGAGTTGTAGCATTACTTTTGTATAATTTTTCAATGAGTAATCCAAGACTGTATTGTACCCTAATAGAAATATTATTGGCCAAGAACTTAGCAAAAGTTAGTTGTTGATTTATTTTTCTTAATTTACAGGCACTTGATCTGATCCGTGGCAAAAACTTTTTGATGTTAATGGATTCTGCCTTAGAAGGTCACTTTTCAAAGGAGGATGGAACTGAATTGGTGCGGTTGGCTTCTCGCTGTTTACAGTATGAGGCTCGTGAGAGACCAAATGCAAAGTCTCTAGTTATATCTCTAATGTCGCTTCAGAAAGAAACTGAGGTGTAACGCCATGCTTGATAACCTGCTACTGAAACTATGCCTGATAAATCTGTTTTGCTTGTTATATACGATGAAGATGCCTTATATATAATTGAATCTTCTGCCGCAATATTCTCAAACCTCTTTCTGAGACCTATATAAGATATGCGAGCTTAGCATGTCAGAGGTTGCTTCTATTAAAAAAAAAAAGGTGCTTCTGTTCATGATTGACCTGGTTTACTTATCTTTTGGCAGGTTTAATCTAATTATAAAATTTTGAACTTGTTATATATAGATCATCTAATCCATCTTGAGAAGAATATAATTTCTCATTTGGATAGTATTTGAGCAGGTCCCTTCATATGTTTTGATGGGTATTCGGCATGAAGCTGCATCCTCAACGAAGCCATCACTGACACCTTTGGGTGAAGCAAGTTTGAGACTTGATCTAACTGCCATACATGAAATATTGGAGAAGATTGGATACAAGGATGATGAGGGAATCGCCAATGAGGTTTATGCTGCTGCCTTAATTTACAAGAGATAGGGGCTCTCTTTCTTAGATGTATTTACCTAGTAGTGCAGAATTACCTAAAATAAGTTAATCCAAAACACCCACACAGTAAACATGGGAGGGGGGTCGGGAATGTTTTTCTTTCATGATGCTATTATTCTGTTAATACTGAATTGCTGATCCTCTGCTTAATGTGGGGAATTGCAGCTTTCATTTCAATTGTGGACCAGTCAAATGCAGGAGACTCTGAACTTGAAGAAGCATGGAGATACTGCTTTCCGAGCCAAGGACTTTGTCACTGCCATTGACTGCTACACACAAGTAAGTGTTCTTTGACTGCTGCTGCAACTTGGCTTGGCTGTGTGAAAGATTGTGATGAAATAATTATTCTTGGGCCTTCACTTAACATCTGAGTTTCGGTTTTTGACATGGATTCAAATCCTCATTTCTTTTGGCCTCTCATTCTCTCTTTTGAGAATTACCGTTCAGGATGACGAGGCATGATGGGATTTGTGTGAGAAGATGTATTCGAGATTATGATAAAACTATGAGTAAATTAACATTAAATCCTGTGAGTTTTTTATAAACCTGTACTCAGACCTCTGGCTTCAATTAACACTAGAACTTCACATTATAAGCTCAAACGCCTCATTTTTAAGAAAGGTACACTAAACTCCATTCTTTTTAACTTTTCATAAGCATTTACTCAATAGTCTAGACTAACAATACTTCTTGATACGATGTTATGCCTAGTGTAATGGTGAGATCATAGATACATATCAGATTAAAATATATGCAAATTAAGACTGAATAATTAAGAAACATATTAGCATTTCAGGCACATTTTTTCTTATTCCGATTCACTTGGTGACTTTCAGTTCATCGAGGGAGGGACCATGGTGTCACCTACTGTGTATGCGAGACGCTGCTTGTCTTATTTGATGAATGGGATGGCACAAGAAGCTCTTGGGGATGCAATGCAAGCCCAAGTGGTGTCACCTGAGTGGCCAACTTCTTTGTATCTTCAAGCAGCTTGTCTTTTCAGCCTTGGAATGGAGAATGATGCACAAGAAACTCTCAGAGATGGGACAAACATGGAAGCCAGAAAGAACAAAAATTTGAAAACTGTATAGATTTTTGCGTTCTGTTTTTTATTTGGCATTATTATTTGATGTTTCTTTGGGATAGTTTTGTTAGGCTTTGAATCCATTTTCCTATGTTATGAAAGATAATGGCTGGTTTGGATTTTTTTTTATTTTTTTTATTATGCCTGCAGCCTCCTATTTGTCTGCAGTTTCCTTCCCTTTCCCACTTCTAAGGAAAACAGACACTTAATTTTCTGCTGTAGAAACAAATAATATATGTAAATACTTGAAATTTCAAGCTTGAAGAATTAAGAGATGAGATAAATTTGATGTGAGTTAGGTATTTGCTTTTCACTTGATGAATGAAAACAGAAAGTCCATGATATGACAAATAAGCAGAAAAACAGCTAAATTAACATTTTTTTTGTGTGTGACAGAATAATCTGTTAGGTTCAGAGATGCCAAGTGAGAGTACAGGACTTAGTAAAGAGGAAGAGAGAAAAGGAACGAGTCAGATAATAGCCTGATCGATCCCTAAAATCTTATATATGTGTGCGTTACAAAGCTGTAAACTCATTCAGCTTTGTCAAGGCTAATTGACAAAATTACCCTCTTAAGCAACTCGTAAACCCCTATATGTCCCTAGCCAAACGCAAGGTATGATAATCTTTAGGAATGTTTTTTTTTTAACATGACTTAAACTAGCCTAATAACCCTGCAAACACACATGCGATGATAAATGTGATGAAAAATACGATAAATATACAAAATTCCAGGAAGTGACGATCTAGCCAAAATCCTGGAGCGGTTTGTGATTGAGTTGTGGGTACTGTGATAACGTTGTAGCTGTCCCTTGTATTCTCGGCTGTCTCATTTGTTGCAAAAACATTCCGCGCCACAGAATGACAGATTTCGCAGGTCCTACAGGAATTTTCTCAAAAACAGTAGAGTAAATGAGCACAAGGCTTCAAGAAAATTACACTCCAAAAGTTAACTATTAGAATTGAGACCCTAAGGATTTAGAAGTCCCTTGTTTCAAGGTAAGCTCCCCCAGTGTGGAACTTATGACAATCACTCAATTAAGTCACGCACAAACTAAAAATTCACAAGGCCATCCCAACTGAATAATCTAATAAACAGATGTGCTTTTCTAGTTAAGCATAATGAAGCACTGGTATTTGACATAAAAATAAAGCATAAAAGCTCAGAACTGAAAGAAAGAGAAGAGAGGGTTTCATTTCATGTACCTCTTCCCTCTACTCCTGAACCAGGTTTCAGCACAGAGTTTATGAGCAGCAGCAAGATCATCCTTGCAAGAACAACCCAATTCAATTGGAACTCCATAAACATGGTTATCACTCTCCAAATCCATGTGACAAATCCTACACTCTCTATACCTAGCATCAGAGAGATCAATGCTAGCCTCAGCACTCATGTCGCTGACGTGGTTTCCCTGTTCCAAATCTGCACGAGATATCTGAATAGTGAATTGTTGATGACATTTTCAAACACTTAGAAGGGGAAGAAGAAGAAGAAGAAGAAGAAGAAGAAGAAAGCGTTTCTTTCCCTGAGCTTGAGACTTACAAAATTAGCATGAACTGCCTCAAAGTTTGGAGCTTTGGGGTTTGTCGATTTAGCTCTAGACCCCCCTATGCAAGAAAAAAGGGTATACAAAAAGAAAAATAAAAACCGGCTGGAGTTTATGGAATTTAGAAAAAAGGATTAACTGATTCTTCGTCTCCATTACTCCTCTTTCTAAGGGCTATTAAGTTGTAAAACAGGTTGAGGAAATTTCTTTACTGTGTAAGGCTCCAGGCTCAAGCACAATGTGATGGTCATTGAAGTATACATATCGGACAAAAACGGCAGATTAACTACAACCTAATCAGTATAACTAAGCATTTAGACTCATTTTTTCTTTAGGATTCACTTTGCGTAACTCTTTCTGTTCATAGATGGATGGAACATGGTCGCACCTAACATGCGTGCAAAGCTCTTTTTTGTCTTATTTGATGAATGAGATGGCACAAGAAGATCTTGGGGATGCAATGCAAGGCCAAGTGTGGTGGGACCTCAGTGGCCCTACTTCTTTGCATCTATAAACGGCTTTGTCTTCTCAGCCTTGGAATAATGGAGAATGATGCACAACAAACACTCAGAGATGGGACAAACATGGAAGCCAGAGAGAACAAAAACTTGGAAACTGTATGGCTTTTGTTACCTTTCGTAATCTTTAGCACTGTTTGATGTTTCTGTGGGATTTGTTCTGTCAGGCTTTACCCATTTCCCCCTGTTGTGAAAAATAATGGCTGGTTTGGAGTTTTTTAATATGCCTGCAGATTCCAACGTAGTTTTCTGCTGTAAGAACAAATAATATACCCACGTACTTGAAATTTGAAGCCAGAAGAACGATGATCTGACAGATAGATTTGATGTGCGAGGAAGGTATTGCATAAGAAATTGCTTTGCACGTAAAGCTGAGGTGCACAGTGAGCTGGCCCTTCAAAAGAAAATATATCCTCTTGAAGTGAGGGGAAATCAAAAGATGATATTGAGTGATCCATTTGAACTACGAATTGCATGTTTCTGTCTCTTTAATATATTCCACAGTTTTGAATTTCTATGACAAGGACGATCACGACATAGATTCTACTTATACTGTTATTGGAGCATATGCTTGGCCATTCATTCATTGTGCTTCGTCATTTTTTAATTAAAGGGACAAATACCAACAGTTTAAAGTTATAATAAGGGATATTAAACTCGTGATTTCTCTATTTATATGCAAATTCGTGTCAGTAGACTTCAATGTCGTTGGTCTTATTGTGCTTATTTTTCATTATCCTTCATCTCACTAATGTTTCTGTCAATATGAAATTGTTTAACTATAATTACTCATTCATCTTCCATTTGATTGCCTTTTCATCATTTACAAATACTTACATTTTCCTTTTCTTGAAAAGCTGATAATAGACTCTAATATTACACACACATGCAAGGCAAAAGGCATGAACATAAAATTAATATGATTTGAGAAAATGACATTGTAAACCTCTTTCAGATGAAACTAACAATTCAATATTTAAGATTTATCATGCATACATTTTAAGAATTATGATTAAATACCATAACCTCAATAAGTATATCAAGAAGAAATCAGGATTTCTTACTAGTATTAAAATAATAGTTCACCCAGTTTAGAAAGTTAAATGATTAAAAATGAATTGGAACAGAAATTAACAAATTATGACTTAGCATTGGGATTTTCGGACAACCAATAAAGAAGGGGCAAGACTGAATATCCCAATGGATAAGCCAAATCATGTCAACATTTGGAGCTTAGATCAAAATTCATCAACACATTTCCCCTCACTATCTTATCCACTTCTTGCTTTTCAAGTTTTTATACTTTGTAACGAGTGAGGTGATTCACATACTCACATTAGTCATGAGTTGTGAATAATATGATTTTTACAAAATCTATTACGTATATTGCACACACTTTTCCAAAAAAAAAAAATTGTATAAAGCTTGATGAATAAGACTATTGCTAAACGATGGATCTAGAGAAAAAAATTAATTAGTGGGGGACATGTGCCCAATTTAAATATTAATATTTCTTAGAAAAATGTAATTCTATATACTTACTAAATTAACATAAATACTAATATTTTATGGAAATTATATTTTCAATATTTATTTTCATAATCAATTGTATGAGAGAGAGAGAGAGAGAGGCAAACAGATTTTTGGGTGGGTCAAAATGAAACATTTTTAAAGAGGGGAAGTTAAATTTTCAACGTGCAATTTTTTCTTAAAAATAACATTTTCTATATGTAATATTAACATTTAGTTAATCGGGACTAGTGTAGCCGTCGGGTCCAATGGGAAAATTAAACAATTTTTTCACATATCACATGAAATTTGATAAAGAAGTCGCATCATCAATGATTTATGCATAATACCATTTTCAATAGATCATACATATAATGGCGCATCATTTTCCCAACAACAAAACCATAGACTTAAAAATCCTTGTTGACTAAGATATGCTCATAACATCCATTTTGCCATTGCGTTTCTAGGCAAACGAGGGTAAACAACCAGTTTAGATATTTTAAATCACTTCTATAACC
>QFDD01002276.1:0-25289 GCA_006871305.1 Vachellia collinsii | reverse complement strand
TATTAATTAACCAGCATATATATGTTGTAAATCAATATCATAATAACCAAAGTGAAAGTGAAAATTATTTAACATACAAAGGGCAACAGGGTAATTTCACTTCTACAAATAATCTAATTAAAAGTCCCATGGGACCTCACTTCTACAAATAATCATATCACGGAACAAAACCAGCAACTGGACATTGATATAGAGTAATATAATGCATCTCAAACTAAAACCAACTGTTCTGTCCCAACTATTTTACAAAATAGAGTGAGAAGTTTATGCAAAAGTACAAAATAGACAGTGCAAAGCAAGGAAATATGCACAAAGGACAAGAATGATCTTCAACCAAAGAGACTTTTGATATCTAACGAAAGAATGGTGCTTGAGAGCCAGACCAAAAAGTTAGTTCTTTTTGCATTTTTTAAACCTCATTTGATTCCAAAAGGATTATTCTTGGATAATAAATCACAACAGATTATACAGTAAAAAATAACCCAAATAGAAACCAACAAATCATATTAGTGATCAATTCTTCTCAATCTTCTCAACTAAGGACTCATGGGAAGGGTGTATCAATTCCAGTATCTATGAATTATCAACCTGTACCCTCCCATAATCAAGTAACTAAAGTTTCTCCAACACAATATCAAGCCATTCATAAAAGTCCTATAGTAGGTCGAACTCACTCTTTTCAGCAGGCTCCTACTCCGCCATGGAACCAGCGACCCAGTAGTGGCTCACAAACTTCCTCTTCCCCAAAGGCATATGCGGTTGCTAATTCATCTGATTCTAGAGACATGGATGCAATTTCAGAATCTAGTAAATTTAAAGGTACAATAGTTGGGAAGGGAAAGGGAGGTGTTAAGAGTAGTGGAAAAGGCTCGTTTGTTTTTGGTGGCGCACAAGTTATAGGAGCTGCTGGAAATATGACTGCTGGTCATGGAGATCAAAATTTCCCGGGCACCCCAGCCTTCTTGCCAGGTTAATTTCAGCTGTGTTTGTTAATTATGAGCATTCTTGTCAATTTGGATGTTTTGGATTCTAATGTACTTGCTATCACTGTCCTGTAAGCAAAGCTGCAATCCCATATTTAATTGACATTCATACTATTAAAAAGATGCAACCATCTAGAAAGAACTAAACAAACATTAAAATCATCAAGACTCTCTAGGATCCATTACACTTCATCCCAGCAAGAAAACCATAACAAAAGAGCCTAAAGTCCAGCCACAAAATCGACAAATCGGAATGCAGAATCTAAATCGCTATATTCAAAAAAACCACATAAACCGAACCCTAACGCACAATTCTATCCTCCAACAATCACTACGGCAACTAACAATGATAAGATCATAGGGCGAAATGTATGGAAGTGAAAATAATGACGCAAGGAAGGGATAAACAGCGAGCAACCAACCTGAAGTTTGAGAGAAAATAGCGTTGATGATTGAAATAGAAATCGCTCTTCAATCGCAAAATTGTTTAGAAGCTAGGGAAGGGAATATGGTGTGAGAGAGATAGGTTTTTCGAGGCTCAAACTGAATTTGGTAGAATAAGGGTTTTCAAGAAATGGAGATATGGGAGGGAAGAGTAGAGCAGAGCGTATGAAAAGAGGGAGGAGAGCGCACGAAAGAGAAATAATGATTGGGGCATTTTAGTCTTTTTACTTCTATAAATAATTACTCTAAAATCTCTTGGGACCTGAAAATTATTTCATCATTTCCAGGGATTTATTTGTAGTAAAGTTTCTTCTTTGGGATTGCAGTGTAATTTCCCCTTAAATTGTTGCCTATAACCTAGAACTAGGAAGGTTACTGTGATCATCATTAGCAAAACTTACCTTTTATGTCATATGTAAATATTTTTTTAGATAAATTATAAGAGTTGGGTCCCAATGACTCACCATGATTAGGTCATGCAAAAGGCTTAAATGGATATTTATACATCACCCCCAAAAAGGAACCTCCCTTGGAAGCACAAGAAATTAACAAATTTACTAGATAATAAAATTTCCAGATATGTATTTTTCTGATCATAATTTTCAACATTTAACACAAGGATACCAATATTCTGGTGATCACCCTAAGGAAACACAACTTGCAATACTTATCATTACATTAAAACTTGTTTGGCAACCACTTAAAAAACACTTTTACGTAAGTTGAGATAAAACTTCTCTCACATACTTACCTCAGATTGCGTAAAATCACTTAAAAAAACTATTCACAAACATATACTACATCTCAATTAATGCTTCAAGAAAATTAAGTATCAACTCTGAGTATAAATAAAAGAACTTGTTTATAGTGTAACTACACTGTAGATGATGTCTTGTAAGATCTCCCTTAGGATCGGAGGTACTACCTAGGCCTAAAAGCCACTGACTTTCACACGGCAACAACATGACAGTAAGATTGACAGGAAATTTCAAGTGAACATATTATCTCTAATTCTCTATTGACGTAAGTACAAACAAATGTACTGTACAAGTCATAAGCGTTATTGACTTGTATGAAAGCAATTGTATGAACCCAATTTAAAGGGATGTTCTTCTCCCTCCTGCTGCAAAGTGTAGATCGTATATATATAAAAAAATTTGCAAAAGAAAGACAATGAAAAATAGAGAATGCATGGGAAAAGAGAAGACGATAATGGAGAGACTACTCGCAGTCGCTGATAACAATACAAAATGTTACTGAGAATGAAGATGCCTCGTTAAGATAACATGAATGAATTTGATGGAGGGTTTGAGTAATGTTTGATGAAATGGGAGATTGGGACTTGGGAGATGAGAATCCATTGCTGCTACTGTTTTCGAAATATCGGACGTAGTCAGCCAGGTAGAACTTGTTCCTTAGCAGGAGATGCTAGGCAGATAAAAAAAGTAATGATTTAGATAGAAATATGTTATAGGGTTAAGAGAATGTTTTATTTATTTATATTTATAAACCAACTTATTGAATTTTTTCTGTAAATATCTAATTTTATCTTTTATTTATTATATATATGTTGACTTCATTTTCATGTTAAAGTAGATATTACATAAAAATAAAATTAAAATTTTATTGAATTTTAAAATAGAATTAACAATATTTAAACTTTTTCTTGATCTTTATATGAAAAAATGCTGTTAGTGACTCATAAATGAGGTACAACTAGAGCTATGCAACGTACGGGATGCAAATGCTTTATGACGAACTGGGAGACAGCATCGAGAAACGTGGAAGATATTTAGCTGGTAGTTCAAAAGATGTGTGACATGGGAAAATTGCAATTTTGTGAATTGATAGCAACACAGTAAGCATAAAAGATAAAGATACATAATAAAATAATCTTTTTTATAAACATGTAATCTTTTTGAATTAACCATAAAGATTATGTTAACACAAGTGGCAATGTAAAATAATCAGGCGACAAGGAACAGCCAAGAAACGGGACAAACAAACAAACATGACTAAAATGCGTTCCAGTAAAAAATAATAAAATATTAATACAAAACCACTCACTTATCCACTAAGAATTTGGCAATCTCTTGCACTAGAAACACCAATCTCTTGCACTCACTTATCCCTAATCCTGAAATATTATATTAATTTCGACGTGTGCCTTATAGGGAAAAAAAACAAAGGGTTGTGATATCTGACAACAATTCAAAATTTCTAAGAAAAATTGATAAAAAAATTTTAATTATAAAATTTATTGTCCAAAATTATTAAAAAATTATTTAAGGACTAAAATGCAATATATTTTTTAGCGGATACAACTTTTCTTCATCTATATGCTACTTATTGTTAGTTATATGCAAAATAGACATATGTGCTTGTTGTTGAAGTTATATTGCATAAAGTTAAATAAGAATTGCATCCATTGAAAATGAATTGCAATTGCTAAAAAACCTGGATCCTTATATATCTCCATGCAATGAGTTTTGCAATGGGGGGTTGTTTAGCAATTTTCTCATAACTTTTTTTAGTTGTGTATAATTTATTTTTAAGGATATAAAATTTTAGTTGTGTATAAATTTATTTTTAGTTAACTTTTTCAGTTAAATAGTCACGTCCCAAGCTTTCTCATTAAAGGGGCCTTTCAGTGATGACCTTTTCTGTCGCCCCTAATGGTGACTTTCAATGGTAACAATTTTCTGTCACTGGTAAAGGTCAGACTTTCAGCGCCGACTTTTTTTAGTCGCCGTTGAATATAAGAAATTTGTTTTAAATTTTAAATTACTTAAAATTTATTTATTTTAAATTTTTGCCTTAAGTGGTGACAGAAAAGTCGCCGCTTAAGGTAAGAAATTTATTTTAAATTTTAAATTTCTTAGCTTTAATGATGATATAGAAAAGTTTCCGCTGAAAGTAAGAAATTAATTTTAATTTTTGAGTATTTAGAATTTATTTTAAATTTTTTGCCTTCAATGGTGACTGAAACTTTTTCAGTCATTATTGAAAGTGAGAAATTTAATATTTATTTCATTTATAATTTTCTTTATTAAAAATAATGTTTTTAAAAAATAAAAATAATGAAAGTAATAATTATATAAGTGTATAAAAATATTAGTATATTAAAATAATATATTATTCAATCAATAATATACTATATATAAAATAAAATACAAATGTAAAAATAATAAACACATATATTAAAATTATCATTCAATTTACTTTTAATTTCTAATAATATTAGGTATTGTATATATAGATATATGTACAAATAATATATATACATAAATGTGGTGTGTGTGTAAATGTCTATAATTTATTATGTAGTAAAATATTATATATATATTTAAATATACGTATAAAGTATATAAAATCATTGCAGTTCAACTAGCAAAGGCTCACTTACTCGCCCAAGAGGTTGAAGGTTCGATTGTTGGAGAAGACAAACCTTTAGATTTATTAGCTGGCGACATGTGATGTAGGTGAGATGGTATATATGTGTTAACACATGGTGTGCATGGAATGGTGGTAATATGGCAGTCGTCGGTGACATGGCATCGGACGGTAATGATGTGGCAGTCACCGGAGTAAATTATTTTTTTTAATAATTGTGAAAATACTTTCAAAATCTTCAATTGTGAAATTCAATTTTTTTTGTAGTGTAGGGAAAGAGAGGTTAATGCTCCAGTGGAAGGGATGAAGCTATCATTGATGAAGGAGAAAGAGAGACGAGCTTAAAGGAGGTAAGATTAAAAGAGGGTGGCTAGTTTGGTCTTTTACTCCAAATATTGAAATCTCATTTAGCTGAACTTCCTACTCTATCGATTTACATTGGATGCTAATCAACATTGATGAGCACTAAGGGACTCATCAAATCGGTTAGCTTAAAAGAAAATGTCATCTAATAAATGATTCATTAAAAGAAAATGTCAGCAATATAATGGTGAGAGAAGTGAAGAAGAAGGAAATTTGTTCTCACTAAGAATGACTTCTTCACAATTCTATTCTAAAATCATTCTCCTCACGATTTCAAATGTAGCAGTTTAGTTAATATTTTCTATTCTACGTAGTGTGTGGGTAAATTCTTAGCATATTGATAAATTTGCCATCTTTTTCTCTTTCTTCTGTATTTGCGAAAATTTCAACTGAACACCCCATTCCACTTCACAGCAAATTACCATCAAAGCCGTACCTCTTAAAGCAGCCGCCACGTGGTATCCTTTATTCTTGAGCTTTGGAGAAAATTATACCCCATTTTAAAATTTTTCGGTTCAATTAGCTCCAAATATTAAATTTGACTGTTACTTAACTAAATATAATATGTTAACAAATTTACTTGCTATCTTTGTATCTTTTTTTTAAGTTTAAGGTGCAAATTTTCTCTCGAGGTTTCATCCCAGAGTGCTTGGTATATGAGGAAGTTATTTTTTTAGTTTAATGTCCCATGAAAGTTTTTCAAATTATGGTAATGTTAAATGAGCCATTAATTACATATGTTAAGTTTAAATGTTAGTTAATCAAAGATACTAAGCTGACAAAGTGAAAATTGTTGCAGGAAGAATTCTTTGAAGAGTATATAAATAAAAGATCAAAAAGAAAGTTGTGCGGGGTATTTCTAAAGCGTAAGCATCATTTTCTTTAATGATATATTAGAGTGTAAGTTGTAATATCCCAGCTTCTGGTCAACTGAAAAAAAAAAAGAGACAATAAATAAATAATAGATGAGGTGTCTTCTTGGGTTACGCATGCACACACACGTGGCTAAAAACTTCACATTGCTTCCTCTTACGCCTACAGCTCATCTCCTGCATTCATTTCATCATTTACCTTAGCTCGCTAAATCCACTTTCCTCCTTCATCAGTGGCGTCCGAGAACACAGAGCGAGAGAATGTGAGTGACAGCGTGAGCAGAGGAAAGGAGAGAGTGATCACGCGAGAGTGAGAGAAGGAAACCGAAGAAGAGGCCAGAGGTGCATGCAACAGCTTCATCATCATCTTCAAGTCAGTAAACAGAGAAAATAGCAGCAAGCTCCATTTCGGTTCAGGTGAGTTCTCTAAGCTCTCCTCCATTCTCTCTTTTTCCGGCTCACTTGTGATGAGTTGAGATTTGTGGGTTGATTCGAGCGTGCGTGCTGTTTCTGTTCAAACCAAGGTCTGCGTATATATGTTCGCTGTGCATGTAAAACATTTTGATCTCTGAGCTGTGGTTTCATGCCTGCATAAAGATCATAGATGAGTTTTGAGTGATTTATTTTAGTATGCATGTCATTCTTCGCTGGGTACCAAGACAAGCTGAAAACAGAGCTTCGTTTTTCCTTCTCAAACTTGAAATCTCTGGGTCCGAGAGGAAGAGGAAGTCTGGGTCTGTGAGTGTGCATATATATGCGTTGGAAACTGAAAGCAGGAGCCCCAGGTTCTTTGAAATTGACGGAAAAAGGGAATATATATATATGAGTTTGTTCATATGTGTTGGAAACGAAGAGGAGTACAAGTTGGTGTGTATCTGTGCATATATATATATATATATGTAGGTGTGAGGCTGTGAGTGTGAATACATATATAGAGGAATTTGTAAGCTGGAAATGGATAGGCATGCGTGTGTGGTATGTATACACACACACACATGTATGTTTAGCTCAGGAATTTGGGAAAATAAATGTGTGTGTGTGTGTGTATGCATACATATAAATTATAAATTAAAATTTGAGAATCTATTGTAGGATTTGGAATTTAAGGAAATAATAAAGATGCTTTTCAGATAATGAGAGCATTGGTGTTCAAAGCATGTGAGTGTAGGTATATGTATATGCAAGTATCTTGGATCTAAAACGGGGGAATATGAATTAAATACATGTGTGTGCGCGCGCGTGTGCGCACGTGTGTGTAGCTGCGCGCACACACACACTCTGTAAATAGGAAATCAAAATTCAAATAAGTGTGGGATGCATTTCAAATAATAGATTAACGTGCTCTACATTGGTTGAGTAAAGATCTAGGAAAAGGAATTGTTTGAAGTAAAGTTGCCACTGTTTGGCAAAATTATAAGGAAGTGATGGAATGTTTAAGTGTCTTTAAATAATAAAAGACACTATGTTAAATAGTTAAACAAGGATTCAAAATTCTTAGCATTGGTTGGTCAAGTTATAGAAGTTGATTAGGAAATTAGCAAAGTGGCAAGGATAATGGAGTAAAAAGCAATTGGAAAATTGTATTCAAGAAGTAAATCAATCAATTATTAATTTTATTTTGAACTCATGTTTTGGTGATTTAATTGATTGACTCAAAAAGTGAGTCTGCCATTGATTATCTCTCTGTAGATAGAGTCGGGAAAATGGGTTGAGCCATATTAAATCCATTTAAATCGAGGGTCAGGCTTGTAATTTAGTGTCAAAAAAGGGAGGCGGGCCTAAAAGGGTCGGCCTTGTAGGGCTGCGGGCTTAAAAGGGCCAACTCGTTTAGGCCCGTCAAATATTTTTTTTACTTTAAACATTCTTTATTCTTCCTATATTTTTCTTACCGTTTATCTAATATATTATATTATAACAACTTCCTCTTTTCCTTCAAATTGTAAAAAAAATCTTTTCAAGTTAAATATTTATTTTTAGTTATTGTATGTGCTATATAAAGACAAACAGAAGACACATACATATTTTCACTCCTTTAATTCTTATTCTTTTCAATTTTAATATCAAACTTGTTATGTTGTTTGCCACATACAAACTACTTTTTAAAGACCAAAATTAAAAATATATTATTTTAACGTAAACTATTTAAATAAAGTGAAAATATGTTAAACATACCTGTGACCCATGGGTCGATCCATGACCCACAGGCTTGCCCATGACCGACAAACTTAGGTGTCGAACAATAAAATTGGGGAATGAATGTAAACCTTTATTCTATCATTTTATTTATTACATTAATAACATTTAAACATCTTCTTACTTCTAATTATAAATCATGTGACTACTACTGAAAACAATTTTCATGTTCAACTTTGTCAAAGACCGAAAATGATGGTGGTGGTGGTGGTGTTACGGATGAAATACTTAATATTTTTTACCTCGCTGGAGCAGAGCCTTCTAAACCAATTCCTAATAAAGCTCAGTCAAATTCAACTGTCCTTGAAATTAGAGAAAGTGATGAAGATTGATGAAGAAAGAAGCTTATGTTGTATGATTTGTGAACTTAAATTTAAGACCTTCAGAGTATTTATTATTGTCGATGTAGTTATTTAAATAATTAGATATGACTTTCTATGTTTTTGAGTAAGGGAATTGTATTGGTGTTAAAATTAATGTTATATTTAAAAAAAAAAAGTTAAACGGGTCTCAGGCCCGCGGCCTGACCTTTCAAGGGTCAAGCCTAAAAAATTTAGGGAAATTAGGGAGTAGGAGCCCGTTTAGGCCCTAAGCCCTGTAGAGCCGGGCCGGCCCTAATTCCCTACTCTATCTGCAGAGTCTAACTTCCTTCCAATGATGAAAAACCTTATGCTAAATAATTGGGAAAGATTTAAATTAATTATTGTTCCTTTTTGATTAAGTTGGACAAATGGTTAAGAAAATAATGTAAAAGGGTAGAAATGAGGTTACGAAAGAAAGATGAGCTTAATGAAGCTCGATAAACATATAATTAGCGTGATATTATACATATATATATTTATAGGATATTTGATATCTGCTTGAGCACCCCGAGGAAGATTGGAAAAGGGAATACCAAGGAAGGTAACCATAAACGAAGGAAGACATGCAGAAACCCTTTTTATCCTATTATCATTTATTTAATTTTGCATGTTTGTTTATACCATATTTGTTATACGAGCTGTGATAAAGTCCTACAAGGTGATTCCCTAGGCCACCCGTGAAGGGGTGATGTGCACGATTATTGAGGTGAGATCTCCGGCCGTATGTATTTGCCATATGTGATGTGCATTGGCCGTATCTATTTACCGTATCTAATGTGCAATGGCCGTATGTATTTGCCGTATGTGATCCATATGTGATGTGCACTGGTCGTATCTATTTTCCGTATGTGATGTGCATGATTATTGAGGTGAAACCTCGGGCCCTATCTATAATGTCTTATGAACGTATGGTTTGTTTTTGTATAAATATGAATTATATATATAATTATCTGATAAACTATGGTTTCTACGAAGATTTTCAAATTTCACCCTCTCTTTCCACAAAATACAGCTAAAGCGGGTAGCTCAAGAGACACGGAAGTTGTGACTAAAGAGGCATAGAAGGTGAGGACAAAGGAGAATGAAGAAGATTGTAGAACCCCCTTTTACATAAAATTTTGATTTAAATTAGTAGTTATAGATTTATTTTAATGTAAGCCTGGATGGTTTAAATGCTCATGTACTTATGATTGTACAAATTATGAACATAATAATAAACGTGATGAGCTCATAACCCATAGCTTCCATGATCCAAACCTAGTTTGGTGGATACTTTAAAAACAGCTTTATATAAAAGTTGTTTAAAAAGTTTAAATATTTTTGGAAAATCACATTCTAAGACATTAAACTAAAAGGGGTGTGACATAAGTTAAATTAACCGGTGAATTTTTATAGGATACAATAAAGATATTTAAGTATGGATTGTACTTCCAACACTCAAATCAAAATAATAAAGGCTTTTACAAAGTAATAATTTAACTTTATCTATGTGTGTACTCAAAGAAAAAGATTATAAGTTTGCTTTTATTATGTATAAAAATTGTATTTTCAAATGGAAAGATGGAGATTATATTTATAATATATAGAGAAATGTTTTGAAGTGATAGATTTTAAAATAATACTTTTTTAATTAAAAATCTAAGCCATACCGCTTCAATATTCCTAAACAAGCATCGAGGTTCGCAGAGTTGAAAATTCCAAATTGCGTTTTCGTGAAACATGAGCTCCGTGCAATGGTTCAAATTATCCACAAATTTCCACGTTTTCGTGAGCCACTCGCCAACAATCTTTTTTTCGAGTCAAAGGATCGCCAACAATCTTTGACTACATATGTTTTTGAGTTTGAACAGAGTAAATCTCCCTTAAATGTACAGTTTGACCGTAGGTTCGGTGTGAATACATGTAGAGAGTCTTCACCCAATAACCCTTTTGTATTAAAGATAGGAACTATTTTTCTAAGATAATTTACGATATATAATATAAGTATGTGAGCAGATTTTGTTTTGACTTGTATAAATATGCTTTTATAATCTTAAAGTAAACAACGCTAATATCAAATTCTAGAAATTTGAATGGAAATGCCCTTTTATTTCACATTAATGGGTTAGTCAAAATTTATATTTACTATGGAAATTAATATAAAAGATGAGTGCGGGACAAATAACAGGACTTATTTGTAATTAGATAATTAGTTTGGTTTTGTAAAAAAGGGTTCAGTAGATAGCTAGGTCCATACATGCACCAGCTCACCCGATTCTATCTATAAGGGCCTGCAGTGAACCAATGTGCACGGTTTTTCATTTTGTTCAATATTATACAGTAACTTAATGATTTTAATTGGATAATTCTAACACATAAATAATTATATATTTTCAGTGCATATAATCATCTTTTATTTTATTCTAAATGGGCTCTAGTTCTGTTTTCTTTACTCTATCTTTTACAATTTCATAAAAAATCGACACCGCTTGAATTTAATTGAAAAATTCTTAAAAAATGATCAGCATAAAGTAAAAAATTTTAGGGTCCACAATTTAAAAACTGATAATTAAGAAATAAATTACAAAATATGAAATATAAGCTATTCATATATCAAAGGATCAAAATGCTTTTGTTATAGAAACACCCTGGCCTGAGGGAGGATTAACAAATTAAAGTATGGCCAACAGAATTATTTGGTACATAATATAATAATTTAACGCTTATTTACCACTTTTGTTCGAATAATTAATGTTTATATATGATTCATAATATTTTTCGTTTTCCTTCAAAATCTCGTTTAACATGGGTAAAATTGAAATCTTATTTAAATTTAAGACAAATTTAACTATTTAACCGATCTTTTTTATTCCAATGAAATGTTTAAAAATAACTTCCATTTTGGATCTACCAGAGTGTCTGAAGACTCTTAACTAGTTGGTTTATAAAGATTAGAAGTCAAGAATGTGAAACTAGTTGGGCTATAAAGATTAGAAGTCAAGAATGTGAAGAACATGGCATATAGGAAAAAAAAAAGTTACAAACAAAACGTGATGCATGGATCCAGCTGGAATTAAATTCAAGAAAGAAGAAACTTTCTTACCCAATTACTTATTCGAATTTTCTTGGTCAAGCTGCTCTATATAAGCAGGGGACTCTCCGTTATTGAAACAACACCCAAGTGAGCACATAGATTTAGGAGAAAGAGCCATCCATCTTCGTATGGTTATGGGTTCAATTGAAGCCAACTCAGCAAGTGAGTACTTTGAAGCTCAAGCTCACTTGTACAAACATATTTACAGCCACATTAACGGCACAGTTCTTAAGTGTGCTGTTCAGTTAAATATCCCAGACATAATCCACAACCATGGCCAACCAATTACCATACCTCAATTGATCTCCAAACTTGAAATTCACCCAACCAAAACTGCCTCTATTGAGAGGCTCGTTCGCTTACTGGTGCACAATGGGTTCTTAGCAGACACCAAGATGAACAAGGAGGAGGAGGAGGAAGATCAAAAGGAGGCATACACTCTCACTCCTTCTTCTAAACTACTCGTCAAAGCCATGGAACCTAACCTAGCACCAATGGTGTTGGGATTTGTTGATCCTGGTTATATGGCTTCGCTTGATTTTCTGGGAAGGTGGTTGAAAGGAGAGGAGAAGACGATAACTGATAGTGCCTTTGGGTTAGGGTTTTGGGATATGCTTGAACGGGATCATCAATATATGAAGTCTATCAATGAGGGAATGGCAAGAGATTCTCAGATGATCAACGTGGCACTCAGAGACTGCAAGTCAATCTTTGAAGGGCTCAAAACCCTAGTTGATGTAGGTGGAGGCACAGGCACCACATGTAGGATGATCTCTGAGGGATATCCTAATCTGAAGTGCATAGTGTTCGATCTTCCACATGTTGTTGAAAGCTCCTCCGGGAGCAATAACTTGAGTTTTGTTGGTGGCAACATGTTTGAATCCATCCCTTCTGCTAATGCTGTTATGTTGAAGGCTAAAGAAATTAAAAACTAAAATTAAAAAATATAAATTAAAAGGTTAATTAAAATAAAATTAAATAAATTAAAAAATTAGAATAAAGACTAAATATAAATTTAAAAGTTAATTAAAATGAAAAATGAAATTAAAAAACTAAAATAAAAAACAAAATATAAATTCAAAAGTTAATTAAAATAAAAAACAAAATATAAATTCAAATTTTAATTTAATTAAAAAAAATATAAATTCAAAAGGTAATTAAAATAAAAAATTAAATTAAATAAAATAAATTAAATATACAAAAAGATTAAAACTAAATAAAAATTTAAAAGTAAATTAAACAACTACTACAATAAACTAAAAATAAAAAATTACATTTAAATAAAGTAGAAAGTAAATTTAAAGAAAATAAAATTAAAAAACTAAACTAAAATAAATTCCAGAGTAAAAATAAAAATTAAAACATATTAAAAAGTAAAAAAATTGAAATAAATTATACCGATATTAAATTAAATAAATAGATTAAAATAAATTAAAAAAAGAAAAAAAACATTAAAATATAATATAAAAAATTAAAAGACATAAATATAAAAAAATTAAAAATCAAACAAAATAAAAAACAATAATTACAAATAATGTAAATAAAATTAAATTAAAAATATTAACATACTCACCTCTGTTGGAAGAAAAGTCTGAAGGCAGCAATAAATCGATCTGCACCTCTCTAACTCTCCAAAGTTCTCTCGAGCTCTCCAAAACTCTTTCAACGCGATGTTTTTGTGAAAAGGAAATGGGAAAGCGCGGATGATATAGGGCGAGCAATTAGCAGCAGTTTCAGTAAAACCACTACTCAAATCGTTGTAAACTCCTTGACCGTCTCGGAAAACACATAGATTAGTAGCGGTTTTCTAAAAACTAGAGCTAAATGGGAGGGAATTCCATGACCTTTCAAATTTGCAGTATTTATTTTGTAGCGTTTACAAAAATTGCTACAAATTGGTGACCTTTTGATTTTTACCACACTATTTGCCAAAGAACTGCTTCAAATTTCCGTTACAATTTTGGCATGTCATTCGCGCCAACTTTTGTAGCGATTTTGAACCGCTACTAATGTGACAACCTCGCTAACGCTTAGTTTTCACCGCACATTTATATTATAATCGCTACAAATCAGTAATACAAAATAACCGTTACAAATCACCCTTTTTTTGTTGTGTATTCTCCAGAAAAAAAGGGCAAAAAAGAACCTCGCACTAGAAGTACAAGAGCCAAATTTATTAGATAATTAAATTTCCATATATGTATTTTCCTGATCATAGTTTTCAACACTTAATATAAGGACACCAATATTCCATTGATCACATAGGGAAACACAATTCACAACAATTGTCTTTACATTGCATTTCGATTGATACTTCAAGAAAATTAGGTGCCAACTCTGATCATAAATATAAGACCTTGTTTACAATGCAATTACACCATACACGAAGTGTTATAAGATCCTGCTTAGGATTGGAGGTAGTACATAAGTCATTGACTTCACATCGCAACAACATGAAATTAAGGTCGAAACGAAATTTCAAGTGTGCATAGTATCTCTCTTGACCTAAGCACAAACAAATGAACAGTGCAAGTCATAAGCATTATTGACTTGTATATGAAAGCAATCGCATCACTGATGAACGTTTCAAACTAAAGTAGTACTTACAATTCAAAAATGTTTTCAAACATCTTACAACATAATAGAAAATAAATTAAACATAGTTACCTCACGCTAAAGCAAGTGTACAACAATAAATAATCAAAACCCTAAGGCTCAAGTTACCAAAACATAATTAATCTACAAAATTAATTCAATTATATTAACATAATGATAACCAAAACAATTATATATCGATTTA
Organism: Vachellia collinsii; assembly: GCA_006871305.1. NCBI lineage: Eukaryota > Viridiplantae > Streptophyta > Magnoliopsida > Fabales > Fabaceae > Vachellia > Vachellia collinsii. Next base: position 10,806 of record QFDD01002276.1, on the reverse strand, counting down.
CAAAAAACTCATTTCCTTTACAAACTTTAAGTCCTCTAACAATTTCCTTAATCACTTACAACCATATTTCAATTTTATATGTCAATCACATTCCTATCATCTAATATCTTTACTGCACTTGTTAAATTTATAACCAATAAAAATTTCCTCCATTTACCAAAAATCCCACAAAATTTGCACTCTTTTTAAATAATAAAAAATCACATGAATCAAATGTCTTCATATCCTTATTAAAATCCCAATTTCTTCCTTGCATAAATCATTTTTCACTTATTGAAATCACTAAAAATAACTCTATTTCCTCAATTTATCCAAAAACACTAAATTACAACACTTAAAGTTTCACGTAAAGTGTATAATATTCAAATTTCATCATCAACCTCAAATTCCAACCATTCAATGATCATCATAGGCTCCAATAAACTAAAGTAAATTATAAAACTCAAATTTAATAGGTATAAATATCCTATATACCCCAAATAATAAATGTAAATAATCAAAATTCTCAAATGAACCAAGTGACAAAACTAATGATCAAAACATACTACTATTTTAACTCTACAATCCTAGAATCATTTGTTGTTAAAACTTAAAACTTGGTTCAATCCTTAAACCAATGTACTCTATTGCTCAAATAAATTACACCATTAGATTGATCTAGATGAGTAAAACAACCTTCATGAAGCAAATTTAGCTATTAGGATAGTTTTACATATAAACCATGCTTCAAACAGAGCTAGAAAAACAGGAGCCCAATCCACTAATCCGCCAAATGATGGTGGGCCCGGGATGGCTGAATGCCAGCCTACTGAGGGGACAGGCTCTTCTAGCCCGCCTTGCCTAGCCCGCTTTTTAAAAAAAAATTTGTTAAATAATATGTTTTATATTTATTTTACCTTTTGTCCTCTCAATATTTTTTGCAAAGATAAAAATAATATTAAATTCTATTTTTTAATATAAACAACACCTAATACATTCAAAAATAGTATAAAATATTTTTTTTTATATCAACTTTCTATAATACTATATTTAAAATTATAACAAAACATTAATACTTACATATTAGTTTATAAAGAGATGTAGTAAGATAATATAATTTTTTAGGCTAAAATAAAATAATATTGCACAGTAAAAATTTTTTAACTGTATTAATTTTTATTTTTAATATATTGTTCTTGACGGGTTAGCAGGCTCAGGCTGTTATGGGATGAGCTCACCCCACCCAACCCACAAGCTGGCCTATTTACCTAGTCCTACTTCAAAGTTCTACCCATGCTTAATAAGGGGATAGCATAAAATAAAAACATTTGGCTACATTTACCCAACATACCCAAGGGAGAAATTTATAGTTAAGAACCCCAAGTTTTCCATTTTCCGCATTTTCTCTCTTATCATTTTTTATATTATAATTTCATTTATTTTAATAAATTATATTTAAGGAGATCCATTTTAAATTATAAGTTATTTCCCTTCTATTACTTGCGTGCTTGCATGCCTCTTACAGTGCAAGTGCATCTTTTCTTCCCCTCTTTCTTTTGTGTTTTGCAAAACACCCCATTCCTCTTCATAGCAAATTGCTATAAAAGTTCCATCTAACTAATTTAAAGTTCAAAAAATCGGATCGAGTGCCAAATTAATCAAGGCAGTGATTCAACAATTAAAGCACCTAATCGGTGTTAACTCGAGTTCAACTTGACCATATTAAAATAATAATATTTAATTAACAATATTAAAATGCAACAATTTTTTAATCGTTACAAATTTCAAAATATATGCAAATACATACTACAATAGTTTAATAGTAACAATAATAAAATGAAAATATAACAACAATAGATAGAATGGGGTAAACAAGTACACTTATTGAAGTAACAATCCTTCTGTCACTTTAATTAATAATCATTGATAAATAAAAGCATCATTAAATAATTCATTCAGATTAGTAGGACTAAGGCACCAAGAGGAGTTGAATGAGTAAAAGTATAAGTTTTAGTAAAATCAATCAAAGTCGGGAGTTGATTAATTTGTGAAATCGGGTTGGTTGATTTGATAATTCAAAATTGGGTAACCCAAGCTAACATCTGATGAAGTTATTTTTTTAGTTTTATGCATGTTGTTATTAAAGTTTCCAAATCATAACAATGTCATATGAGCCATTAACTAGGTTAAGTTTAACCATCAGTTAACCAAATATACAAAGTTGATAGAGTGAACGTTGAAGAAAAATAAGCTAAACATGGAAGAGGAGCTCATGTTTGCTAAAGAGTAATGAAGAAGATTCGATTACCAGATGTTGGAGACACTGAGAGAGATTGTTGAGAATAAGGTTGTTGGCATGGCAATCCTGCATTGTTGCACTCTAGTATCGCAGAGATGGGTGGATGCTTTTTTAATCTTCTTTTCCATAAACAAGACATTTTTCCTTATTTATAAATTTGAATTGAAAAAACGAATGGAGTAAATGACATGAGAAGCTGTTAGCTAGGCATAGTTGGTAAACTAATTGTTAAATTTAACATCGATAACAACCATGGTGATATTAGTATGATTTGGAAGCTTCTGCGGTGACATTGAATTTTTCAATTTTAAAACCAATTGGATCCAGCATTAGGGTGAAAACTTTCAAGATAAATTTACAACTGCCTAATCCAAAAATGATGTAAACTTTTTATATTATATGAAAATGTAAATTATATGAGTAGATTTTGTAGGAAGATTATTTTATCCTTGTGATTAGATTTATGGAGAAAATATATTAAATATATATAAAAGGTTTATAGATTTAATCTAATATATCTCAAAATTTACCCCAATTTAATCACAAAATATCAGCTTATCAAGTCTCGTCTCCCGTAATTAGTTTGGCGGCAATGTGAAGTCTCAAACAGAAAGCATTTTTGGTAGAGGAAACTTTCTTAACTACAATTATGGACATCGATTGTAAATTGTAGTTACCAGATTTATCATGTGATCCTTATTTATCATTTCCTCTCTTTAACTGTTCTTATGCCTTACTCTACCTAAGTTTCGAGTGAATTCAACAACCCAATTTATGTGCTTGGCCTGATATAATGTAAGAATTAATTAATGACCGTAATTAATATTCCGTGTTGTAATTTCATTGAAGACAAATAGTGGAAGCAGCAGTCTTGTGTGGTATCTTTACTCTGTTCTTAGAATTTTGTGGGAGTTTAAGGAAATGCGTGAATGATTAAGGGATTTCGCAGGCTTAATGGAGAACCACTGTATGTTCTTGTGGAACCACGTGAAATGGATAATGGATTTTAAGGTACGCAAAAATCCGGTAAGAAATTCGTGGAATAGAGATTTGGGAAATAGAGGAAGTGTGGATTTTTGGGATAGTTTAGAGACAATGATGGTGTTAAGTTGCCAATGATGTAATATGATATTGTTGATGCAGAGATGCATAGGTGATGTGTACGGTTGTTGTTGGGCTGACAAAGGAGAAGCGTGTGAGTAAGGTTGTTGCAGAAACAAAGGTTGTAACGTAAGGATGGAAAATGTCTGTAATGTTGTAGGTTGTTGTTGTCATGGAATGGTTCGCAATTTCAAACAAGCAATCTTAAATGCATGTGATTTTTCTTAAATCAGTACACAGACTGACTCATTTCCAAATTTTTTCCAAGACCTGGGCTCCACTCTCCCGCTTTTCTGCTCTGATTGAGTCAGCTTCTCTCCCAGAACTTCAAAACGTGAGCAGAGTTGAAAATTCCGAAGTTCTTGTTAATGAAATGTGAGCTCCATGCAAAGGTACAAATTTTCCACAAATTTCCCCGTTTTAGTAATTCACTCGCCAACAATCTTTTGCTACAAATGTTTAGTTTGAATATACAGTTTGACCTTAGGTTCGATGTGTATACATGGAGAGGTCTCCACCCAATAGCATATTTTTATTAGTGACAGAAATTACATTTCAAAGGTAATTTACAATCTATGAGATCAATATATGGAAAAAAATTTATCTTAATTTGTGTAAATGTGCTTTTATAATGTTGACCTAGAAATTTGAATGGAAATGCCCTTTTGTTTTACATTATGGGTTACTCAAAGTTTATATTTACTCTGAAAATTAAAATAAAAAATAAGTGCGGGAAAAATAATTAACTTGTAACAATTTTTTGCGAACGCGCAGGACTTTTATGTTATTAGATAACTAATTTGATTTTTTTTTATCAAAGGCAAAATGGTATTAATAAAGCTTAAAAAAGTTACAGCAGTAAGAAGTTTAAGGAAATGCGTGTATGATTCAGGGACATCGCAGGCTTAATGGAAAGCCACTGCATGTTCTTGTGGAACCAAGTGAAATAGATAATTGATTTTAAGGTACGCAAAAATATGGCAAGAAATTCGTGGAATATATAGTGATTTGGGAAATAGAGGAAGTGTGGATTTCTGGGATAGTTTAGTGACAATGATGATGTTAAGTTGCCAAATATGTAATGTGATATTGTTGATGCAGAGATGCATAGGTGATGTGTACGGTTGTGTAAGGATGGAAAATGTCTGTAATCTTCAAACAATCAATTCTTAAATGCATGTGATTTTTCTTACATCAGCACACAGACTCGGACTCAATTCCAATTTTTTTCCAAAACCTGGGCTCCACGCTCCCGCTTTTTCTGTTCTGATTGAGTCAGCTTCTCTCCCAGAACTTCAAAACTTGAGCAGAGTTGAAAATTCCAAAGTGCTATTTAATGAAACGTGAGCTCCGTGCAAAGGTACAAATTTTCCACAAATTTCCACGTTCTCGTAATTCACTCGCCAACAATCTTTTACGGTTTTACCACAAATGTTTAAGTTTGACCTTAGGTTCGGCGTGTACACATGGAGAGAGTCTCCACCTACTAGAATATTTATATTTGTGGTAGAAATTACATTTCAAAAGTAATTTATAATTTATGAGATAAGTATATAAAAAAAATTTGTCTTAACTCGTATAAATGTGCTTTTGCAACGTTAAGGTAGAAATTTGAACAGAAATACCCTTTTATTTTACATTAATGTCTTACTTGAAGTTTATATTTACTCTGAAAATTAATATAAAAAAAGTGCAGGAAAAATAACTTTGCAAACGTACAGGACTTATATGTTATTAGATAATTAATTTGATTTTCTTTTATCAAAGATAAAATGATATTAATAAAGTTTAAAAAATGTTACAGAGTACAGTAAGAAATAGAATATAAAGTATTTTTAAACACATTAAAAAGGGAAGGGGGATAAAAAAGAAATTACTGCAGAAAAATGTCTCAGCATAATATTAATATCCCTGCAGACAATATTATGGAGATCTCCAGTAATGTTTTGAATGTTGATACTTAACTTGTTAGTACATATGATGTATAAACATTTGTGACCTTGTAACAAAAGATCATTATGTTTGTACATCTAATGAAGGGTTGCTGTAAAGCAAAGGAGGGGAAAAGAGGATATGTTATGAGATTCTTTTTTTTCAACGGAAATGCCATAGAGGGGAGCTAAATCTTATAATAAGAGTATGGCATATAGATGATCTCCTTTCTTTTCTTCTGTGAAAGATTAAAGTCCAAGCATAATTAATTTGGTTTTGTAAAAGGGTTCAGTAGATAGGTCCATATACATGTAAATAAGGGTACCCGCTTACCCAATTCTATCTATAAGGGCCTGCAGTAAGCCAACGTGCACTGTTTTTCATTTTGTTCAATATTATACAGTACCTTTATGAGTTTAATTGGATAATTCTAACACATAAAAAATTGGGAGAATGACCACAAAATTACATTTGAATTAGCAAAACCTTAAATGCTGTCATAAATTAACAAAATGACATTTTGATACCAGGCAGTTTTTGGGGTTTTTTATATTTATGCAAAATGACAGAAATGTCTCTTATGTATTTAAAAAAACAACATAATGAGACATCCTTGCTGAAGCGTTGCCGCCAGTCACCGGAGCTCCAGTGGCCGACGGCTATTTTTGTGTTACAGTAGACTTTTTTTTAAATTAAATGGAAGCCAAAGTGGTGGAGGTGGGATTTGATCCCACCCCACCTTGATTCTCCAAAAAGTTTGGTAACCATTGGCCCACCAAACCACTTTAATAATATATTGTATGCAAATATATAACATATATAAAGTAGTAACATTTTACATGATGACAATTCTTGTAATGCAAATGATAACATTTGTAAAGGTATTGACAACTTCAATAACAACGTTTACTACACTCAACGGTGTCATTACGTTTGACAAAGTACCATACGAATAGTTGTCAACCAAATCAATGGGGCAGCAGAAGCAACACAGCAGAAAAGTACTCAATGGCATAAGAACACTTGTCTATACATTTATAAAAGTTGTCAATGGGCTAAGAACATTTGTTAACTTCAACAAACAAAATGACAATTTTTTTTGTAAAATTCTTATCCTAGTGATAACTTTGACAAAAGGATTGACAAGTGTTTTTATGTTACTGACAACTTTTCTGCTATGCTGCATCTGCTACCCCGTTGACTTAGTTAACAACTCTTCGTATGGTATTAACAACTTTGACAAATATAATGACAATACCGTTGAGTGTAGTAAACCTTACTATTGAAGTTGTCAATACCTTTACAGATGTTGTCATTTACATTACAAGAGTTGTCACTATGTAAAACGTTACTTGTTTATATGTGTTATATATTTACATGCAGTATATTATCAAAGTGGTTTAGTGACCATTGGGTCACCAAACTTTTGGGGAACCAAGATGGGGTGGGATCAAATCGCACCTCCACCGCCTTGGCTCCCATTTAATTTTTTAAATAAGTCAACTACAACAAAAAACAACCGCTAGTGGCTGTCGGCCCGGTGTTAGCAGGTCGCCAGAGCTCAGGTGGTCGGCGGTGGTGCTCCAATGAGGGTGCCTCATTATTGTTTTTAGATACATGAGGACAATTTCTGTCATTTCGGATAAATATAAAAAACCCCAAAAGATGCCTAGTAGTAATCTGTCATTTTGTTAATTTATAGCAACATTTAAGGTTTTGCTAATTCAACTGTAATTTTGTGATCATTTTCCCTAAAAAATTATATATTTTCAGTACATATAATCATCTTTTATCTTATTCTAAATTGTCTCTTGTTCTTTTCTTTACTCTATCTCCATGTTCAAAAAACTAGAACGGATCAGCTAGTTCAGACCGTAAACCAATCCTTGGTCTAGTCTGGTCAGATTGAGTATTGAACCTGAACCGGTCAAATCGCTGAACCGTTGAAAAACTATTTAAAAAACTTAAAAAGTATAAACACTGAAAAAATGAAACCAAAGTAGGATGATGTAGTTCATTAATTTTTTTTTTAAAAAAAATATGGTAACAAAACTAGCCTTAAATTTTTTGTTTTCTATTTAAATAAATTTTTGCATAAGGATATAAAATAAAATTAATTCATTTTATCCCAATTATTTTTATTACTGATATTTAATTAAACTCTAAAAATTTAATATGTGGATAAAATAAAATGATATTCTAGATTTTATCTATTAATTTTTTAAAATAAAATATAATTTACTAAATTATATTATTTTAATATAGTCGGTTTGATCCCGATTTGATCTCAATCTGAACCATCAACCCTTGAATCACTGTCTCACCCAAAGGTTAATAGATCAGATAGGGTCAAACCGGAGTCAAACCGTTTATATTAAAATAATAACAATTAATTGATAATAGTAAAATACAAATATTTTTGCACTTTTTGTTAATTTATTTTAAATTATTTAAATAGTTAATAGTTATTACTTATTATTTATTAAAAGAGGAGTCTCCCCACAAATATCTTTGGCTAACATTCATTGACTCCATACACCTACTCCTTTCTTTTCTCTATAGATCTTTTCTTTTTTTTCTCTTTTCTTGTCCCTATACGCCTCCTTGTCTCTTTTCCTCATACCATTGTGTGTGTATCTCACTCTCTCTACCTGACACTCATTAATTAACCCATACACCCTTCTACTTCTCTCTTTTCCCCAAGCGCCACCTTCTTCACTCTTTGGTCTTTTCACTTAGTCTTTTCACCATTCCTTCTTCCCTTCTATTTTTTGATTTTTTTTCTCTCTTCCTTTTTGACTAGTGAATCACCCAATCATTTGGAGAAGTAAGGATTCAAGCCGCTGTGCTTGTAGCAAGTTGTTTCTCAAGGTCGTCGTCTTCTTCTTCTTTCTTGTGTAGCAAGCTTCAGTGAGATCAAGGGAAGGTGGATACAACGGAAGCATAGGAAGTTTGTCTGACTATTTTTCATCTATGCTTGTATAGCAAGTTGTTTCTTAATGATTTACTCTTCTCCTTCTTCTTAAGCCATCTTGGTCGATTTTTGTGATTTTGTCTGACTATATGAAGTTTGAACCGATAACCCATAAAACCCACTGATTCATCCGAGTTATCCCGATTCACAACGATTTGAAGCGGTTCATACGGTCCACAAATTCTCCGGTTCAAGGGGTGAACTAGATCGGACACAAGGCCGGTTCAATGATTTCTGGTCCAGACCGGTCGGTTTGATCCAGTTTTTCAAACTATGGTCTCACCCAGTTCAATACCCGATCCGATTTTGTGAACCTTACTCTATCTTTTATAATTACATTAAAAATTGACACCGTTTGAATTTAGTTAAAAAATATATCAACATAAAATAAAAAATTTTAGGGTCAACAATTTAAAACTGATAATTAAGAAATAAATTAGAAATGTCAAATATGAGCTATTCATATATCAAAGGATTAAAGTGCTTTTGTGATAGAAACACCCCGGTCATGAGGGAGGCTTAACAAATTAAAGTATGGCCAAAAGAATTATTTGGTCCATAATATAATAATGTAATGCTTATTTACCAATTTTGTAATAATAATTAATGTTTATGTGTGACTTGCCGTATTTTTCTTTTTCTTTCAAAATCTCATTTAACTTGGGTAAAATTGAAATCTTATTTGAATATAAGACAAATTCAACTAACCGATCTTTTTTATTGCAATTAATAAAGTGGTTGAAAGTATCTTACTTTTTGGATCTAACAGTGTCAGAAGACTGTTGACTAGTTGGGTTATAAAGACTAGAAGTCCAGAATTAATGTGAAGAACATTGTTAAGGCCATCTAGAAAGTTACAAACAAAACGTGATGGATCCAGCTGGAATTAAATTTCAAGAAAGAAGAAACATTCTTACCCAATTACTTATTCGAATTTTCTTGGTCAAGCTGCTCTATATAAGCAGGGGACTCTCCGTTATTGAAACAATACCCCAGTGAGCACGTAGATTTAGAAGAAAGAGCTCATCCATCGACATACGGTTATGGGTTCAATTGAAGCCAACCCAGCAAGTGAGTGCTTTGAAGCTCAAGTTCACTTGTACAAACATATTTACAGCCACATCAATGGCACAGTTCTTAAGTGTGCTGTTCAGTTAAATATCCCAGACATAATCCACAACCATGGCCAACCAATTACCATACCTCAGTTGATCTCCAAACTTGAAATTCACCCAACCAAAACTGCCTCTATTGAGAGGCTTGTTCGCTTACTGGCGCACAATGGCTTCTTAGCAGACACCAAGGTGAACGAGGAGGAGGGGGAGGAAAATCAAAAGGAGGCATTCGCTCTCACTCCTTCTTCTAAACTACTCGTCAAAGGCATGGAACCTAACCTAGCACCAATGGTGTTAGCGTTTGTTGATACTGGTTTCATGACTTCGTTTGATTGTCTGGGAAAGTGGTTCAAAGGAGAGGAGAAGACGATAGATGAGAGTGCCTATGGGTTAGAGCTGTGGGATAGGCTTGAACGGGATCCTCAACTTATGAAGTCTTTCAATGAGGGAATGGCAAGTGATTCTCAGATGATCAACGTGGCACTCAGAGACTGCAAGTCAATATTTGAAGGACTCGAAACCCTAGTTGATGTAGGAGGAGGCACAGGTACCACATGTAGGATCATCTCTGAGAGATATCCTAATCTGAAGTGCATTGTGTTCGATCTTCCACATGTTGTTGAAAGATCTTCCGGAAGCAATAACTTGAGTTTTGTTGGTGGCAACATGTTTGAATCCATCCCTTCTGCTAATGCTGTTCTGTTGAAGGCAAGTTACTTTCATAAATTCCCTTCCTTTTTTGGTACCAAACTGTTTCCGAAAGATAAATTTGGTCCTGACTAATCTAAATCAAGCCAGCGGATCACACCATAAATGATAAGATATAGAAAAATGAATGATTCAGATTTTTAGATAGTTAAGATATTTAATCATCATTAGAAAATACTTGGGTTTTAATATTGAGTGATTATCATCTTTTATTATTAATTTTGATTTTTAGAATGTTCTATAATTAATTTTTTGGTTTCTAAAATGTTCTATAAATAATTTCTAGGATTAGGTTGAGCCCTAAGAATAGCACATTGTCACACCCCTTTATATAACTCAGCCCAATCTAGACTTCTTAATTATTAGGCGCAGCTATTCTAAGCGTATAAATTCTGTTTATGTAAAACAGTCTTTTACCTACCTTCCTCAGATTGGGTTTTTCTGAAAAATTTTGAATTTTTTTTTATAATAACATTTAATTTTTCTAACGTGCCAGGTTTGATCCTGGGTTTATTACTCTTTATTGGCAGCTTAAAAACAGCTTTTCCTTCATAAACCATTCTCCTCATGTCTACCTTCTGTCTCGGATTAATGTATACATAATTTATACAATCATATATACATACCCATCTAAATCTTTCAGAGTTATATCAGAATAAAACATTAAACTTCTTATTAAATTAAAATATATGTAAAGG